>JARHVA010002282.1:2045000-2195000 GCA_037957365.1 Torreya grandis | reverse complement strand
TATAACACCTTTCAAATTAGGAAAATCCCCCTAAAATGAATATTGAGTGACAACAAGACTATAACAACCTTTTTTGACCTTAACCTACTTACACAATAAACATATATACCTTCCCTTGAAAAATTTTAGGGCAATCGAAGGATAGATAATCAACCTAATGTCACCTATAGGGTAACCAAAATCATGCACTTGTAAAGAAGATTGTCCACTCACTCTTATCTCTATAATATTCACTTCTATTTTCCATATGTTTCTTTAGATTTTGATGAGACCTATTTTATAAGGTTCTAAATACTCTTAAAAGGCTCAAGTATAGATGTGCCCCATCAAAGCAACCTATCACTCTAGGAATCTTAACCTGATTAAAACTCAATTTACAAAATTCTCAACAAACACCTATATAGGTCACTTATCTTATCACAATCACTATATCTAAGGTCTTTTTTATCACACCAATACTCATAGGATTATCCTCAACTATACCAAGTCATTTTCTTAAGACAATTATGCCCACTGACCAAGTAGTTAGGTCAAAATATGAAATATACCTCAGCAAAGCTATACAATCATCCAAACTAGTGTATATAGGTACATATCAAGGACATTTCAACACCTAACTTGCATTCAATGAATTAATTTCACAAAATTCACTCAAAAAACCTCCTTTGTTGTCTTTTTATTCTCCCTCATGAAACTGACATTTCTTGCCTTTAGTGTGGTGTTACAAGTCACATGTTCTACATATCCACTTGTCACATTCTTGCTTCCCGTGACCTCATTATATTTTTTCATATATTATGCAAGACTAAGTTTGGTAGAAACTTGTTTAATCAATGAATTGCATAAGTTATTAATTATTAGGTTGTTTGTTCAGCTGATGAATAGGGTGGACACTCCTATATCATTACGAGTCAATACAGACTCAGGCATTGTTAATGTAATGTCATCTTCATAGGCTCTCACTAAGGTATGTATATTCACTTGTAAGTTTGAATTGTAATTTAGTAATTTTGCTTCAATAATTTTACTATATACTTTGGCAAATATAACTTATATGCATGAATGTATTTTGTATGCAGGGTTGTCATATGACATTTGATAGTCTGATTCAAATGACTACCATGATAGCTCTTCATATATTTTCATCATTTGACATGCCTATTCATGTAGCTTAACTTAGTACTAACCCAATCGAGCGTCAATGGAAAATTGAGGAGGACTATGAGATTACGTTAAATGCATGTTTAAATGATTTTTTTATTATTGTTTAAAACATGAGTTTTTTAACTTGGTTTCATGTATACTTGTTATTTTTATAATATTTTTTGTATTTGAACAAGTTTGACTGAAAGTGAACTATAAGCATAACACTACAGTCAAACTTTAGAGTAATCCAAGGCATTAAAGATATCTCCATCTATAAGCAGGGCATCCCAAGGAGAGTCTTCTTCTAAGAAGGTAAAGAGAGGGAGACTATTTGATGATTAAGATGTTGTAGATGATGTAATTTTTTGTATGCCTATATGGAAATGTATGAATTTTTAGCATTGTGCATTTGTATATGGTGTATTCACCCAAAATTAGATACTATGTTATTAGACATGATGTAATTTTTTATATGTCTATATGACAATGCATGTATTATTGAGATTGTATGCCTATATATGGCATTTGTATATGGAATTCTTATTTTCTACATGAATATTTAAGAAAACCAAAGAAGTAAATCGTGTTTGAATCACTTGTGTTTACATTATTATAAATGATTGGTTTTGAAGTATTCTTAAGGATTACAAATGTTATGAGATTGAGAATAACTTATTAGGATAATTTTACAAATCATACCCTTATAAGAAATAAAGAATATCAATTATTACATTTGAATTATTTTTGTATGCTGATGTAGAGGTATGGAGGATAAGTATACAAAAACATCATTAGCTGGTTCTAAATTCAACTCATGACATTCACTTTCTATGGTTTGATTTGAATATTCTTTCACAAGCTAGCTCTTGTTTTGACTCTTTAGGATTAATTTAGATTCTTACACATATTAATTAATCTTTGTAATCTTAGTATCACCTCCTTGATGGAATTGAACTCTGTCCATACATCCTTTACCTCATTCCATTCATGTCTCATTCACAAACTTCCTCTCAATCTCTTTCTAGTTTCTTCCTAGGCACCTTTTTTGGGTCTCAAGGACCAAATCTTGCTCTATGTTTCAAAATCTCAACCTATTATCACATATGGTCTTAGATGATCATAACATACCTAGTATATCCATCTTCAAGTATTCAAACAATAGCATACTCTCATCCCACACCTTATGGACACAATGCTCTCTCAAGGCTTGTAGCCTTTTTTTGCTATATTTTGCCTTGTATAGAAAAATTATGATTGATAAAGAGATTATAAGGAATTTATAGGTACACTCTATTATTTTTCATGTCTATGTCAAATTTCATATCCCAACTCCACCTCTAACTATCACTTCATTAGCCTACCCTCCTTTAGGCCTAATTAGCCCTATTCAAAACCCTTAGTCCTAGAATCTATACATAGACATACAATCTCAGGTTAAAATTTTTTTTTCACCTTTTCCATGTATAGGGGGAAATATTACAAAGTTTCATTAAATTACCATGGATAAATATCTCGAAAATGCCTGAAGCTTGATAATCTAGGTTTGCCATGCCCTATACATACTCTCCAAAGGAAAAATTTTACCTTCCCACTAATCTTATTTTCTTGAAAAAATCCTCATGGCATCTCATAACACCTTTTTAATGATAAAAAAACCAACTTTGCCTTTATGCCTTTGAGACTACTTATGGGGATATGAGCCTATCTTTGGGGATTGCATGAAGTTTGGAGTGTGAACACCCTTTAAATGTGTTTAATAGGTTTAAAACCATATTAAAATAGTTTTCAAATACTTTTCTAAGCTTGGGACACTCAAACACACCTTAAAACTCCAAAAATTATGCCTATATGAATAGTGGCCATTATGAGACATGGAGGGAACTGTGACAAAACAATGATAACTTACACTTGTCATATAACCTTAAAAATATGATATATGGTTATATTAGGTAATTAATACCAATATACCAATTTTAAAGTTATCTGGATATGTACTTTGTCTTGTAAACCCTTTTTACCATAATTTACCTTGAGTTGCCTGCATGTTTCCTTCATGCCAAAACTTGTCTTTATTAAAAATTTTGAATGAAATCATTGAATTTTATGATTTATATAGGATAATATAAGTTTATAACATCATATTATATGGTTTTAATATCTCTCCAAGGCTTAAAATGCTTCTTTGCATTCAAAACTAATAAAACTTCCAAAAATCTCTAATGGTTGCCTTCTTAACTGCAAGAGCACTATGTCAAAAAAATGGGATTATTAAATATTTATAAGATATTTTAGATGGAATTTAATGTTTTTTTAGGTCATGGAGACCATTCTTACAAAATTTCATACTTTGGCTCAACCTGTAGATGCCCCAAACTGACCAATTTCTCCAAGATAGGCTCCAATGTTGACCATGATTTGACATAGGGTTGACTATACTAAAACATTGAATAGTTTCCATTGTCAAAAATCCACAAAAATATATTTAATGGGTATATTAGGTCATAATCAACCACTCCACCAAATTTTTTGATTAGGTTCGACATATTTTGGCATATAGGCCCAATTTGGAAAAAGCTAGTGACACATGTCTGCTTGGTCAAATTTCACAAATGAGTCATCGTCATATTTTGAAATGGTTTTTGATGCATATAATTTAGTATAAGTATAAAAATCATCATTCCAACTAGTTTCAATGTACTTGATTACTTGATGTTTGTAGTCTCTTCACTAGTTTTAACTAGGCACAACCCCCTGGGTTCCGAGGACCACATCTCACTTTAGGTTTCAAGAGTATAATCACAATGCTTGAATGGTCTTTAATGGTCAAAACATGCCTTAAAAAAACTCTTTAAATTTTAAAAACCTAATTCACCTTTCAATACTTCTCCTAGGGTGTTCACTAGCCTTCACAATATGTAGCCCATTAGGTCTCAAGAACCATTCCTTGGTTTAAGCTACTAAGAAACAAATTCATTAAATTGATGGTCTTAAGTGATCATTACGCACTTTTCTAAACCATTCTCAAGTGACCAAACACTATGTTCCATTATTTCTACACCTCAAAGTCACAATACTTTATCTACGCTTGTAGCCCTATTTTCGCTATTTTTCCTTTTGTTTGATTAACCTATGTCCTTTCTTAAAGATGTAAGAACACTTTATGTCACCCTCTATTACCCTTCAACTCCTCAAAAAGTTACAACACTGTAATCTTATCCCATTTATCACTTTATTTGATATAAACCCCCAAACTAGTCCTAATTAGGCCTATTCTAACCAAAAGTTATATATATTGAATGAAATAATGTTTTAAAGGCTCAAATCCTCACCAAAAGTTTTGTCATAATATCTTATACCTTTAACTAGAAAATTTGCCTCTAGAACCTGTAGGTTAAAATCCACTACTTCCAATGCATCCAAATAGGCAAATTACACATATTCCAATGACTGTGACACCCAATTCCACCCACAGGTGCATTTTCACTACTGTTCCAGAGCACAGAAACACTGACAACAAATGTTGTCAAAATTGAATCTATGATCTAAAAAATCTATTTTTGGTGCTTGTTGTCTAAAAACTAGCACTACCAACATGTCTATAGGGGTGGATAACATCTAGGACTCGGTTCTTGGGTCCCATCTGGCCTAGACAACAAACCTACCACCCATTGCTCAATAATGCCCTTCCCAATACAAGAAAGATGTTGATTGTTAGCCTAATGGGCATGCATAAAACCAAAGCTATAAATCATATGGAGGAACCATAATAATAATCATGTGCATGATAAATCCTTATAACTTCACCTCAAATCTAGCCTAATTCCCTATAAAAGCCATCCATGTTAAAAATTGCAGTAAAGGGACCTAAAATGCAACTTTTTGGTAGTGAAGAGACTTCTTCTTGACCTCCAACTAGCAATTTTGCCTTTGATACTGGCAAGTTTAAATCCACCACTTTAAACGCATCTAAATATAAAAATTACACATGTTTCAATGATTGTGTCACCCAATTCCACTTGCAAGTGCATTTTCACTACTGCTCTAGAGCACAGAAACACTGATAATAAATGTTGCCAAAGTTGAAGCTATAGTCTAAGAACTCAATTTTTGGTACTTGTTGCTAAAAATTGGAATTTCCAACATGTTTTGAGGGGTGGATAATGTCTAGGACCAGGTTATTGGCCTCCCATCTGGCCCGAATGACAAGCCCACTACCCATTCTGAGCTCAAGAACACCCTTCCCAATACAAGAAAGATGATGATTTTTAGCCTAACTTCAAGCATGCATAAAACCAAAACATTTAGTCATATGGAGGAACTGTAATGTCCATCATTTTCATGGGAAATCCCTCTAGTTATACCTTGAATCTAGTTTGAAGCATCTTTAAGAGCAATATGTGGTAGAAGTTGCAGTAAAGGGTCCTAAAATGCAACTTTTTTGTAGTGAAGAGATAACTTCTTAACCTCCATCTTGCAACTTTGCCTTCAGGACCAGCATGTGTAAATCCACCACTTTGAGCACATATATATATATATATATATATATAGGAAAATTACACATTCTATAAGAAATGTGACACCCACATCCACCTATAAGTGCATTTTCACTACTGTTATAGAGTATGAAAACACTGACAATAAATGTTGTCAAAGTTGAAGCTACATTCCAAGATCTTAAGTTTTGGTGCTTGTTGGCTGAAAAATGGCACTTTCCACACATCCAAATGAGTGGATAAAATCTAGGACCAGGTTCTTGGCCTCCCATCTAACCTAGATGACAAACCCACCAACCGTTTTGAGCTCAAGAATGCCCTTCCCAATATAAGAAAGATGTTGATTTTTATCCTAACTTCAGACAGTTGTAAATCATATGGAGGAATCATAATATCCATTATGAGTGTGGTAAATTCCTCTAATTTTACCATGAATCTATTTTGAATCGATTCTAATAGCAATCCATGGTAGAAGTTACAGTAAAGGGTCCTAAAATGCAATTTTTTGGTAGTGAAGAGACAACTTCTTGACCTCCAACTAGTAACTTTGTCTTCGAGACTAGTAGGTGAAAATACACTACTTTGAGCACATTTATATAGGTGGATTACACATTTTTTAGAAATCATGACACTCAGTTCCACCTATAAGTGCGTTTTCACTATTATTCTGTAGCATAAAAACACTAACAATAAATATTGTCAAATTTGAATCTACAGTTTAAGAACTCAATTTTTGGTGCTTGTTAGCTGAGAAATAGCATGACTAACATGTTCAAAGGGTTGGATAATGTTCAAGACCAAGTTATTTCCCTCCCATCTATCCCAAATGATAAACCCACCACCAATTTTGGGTTCAAGAATGCCCTTCCCAATACAAGAAAGATGTTGATTTTTATCCTGACTTTAGGCATGCATAAAACCAAAATTGTAAGTCCTATGGAGGAACCATAAGATCCCTAATGAGCTTGGGATATTCCTCTAATTATACCTTGAATCTAGTTTGAATCACCTCTAAGAGAAATCCATGGCAGATGTTGCAGTAAAGAGTCCTAAAATGCAACTTTTTAGTAGTGAAGAGACAACTTCTTGACCTTCAACTAGTAACTTTGCCTCCAAGATTGGTAGGTGCAAATCCACTACTTTTATCATGTCTATATAGATAAATTGCATGTGTTCCAACAAATATGACACCCACTTCCACTTGTAAGTGCATTTTCACTACTATTCTGGAGCACGAAAACAATGACAATAAATGTTATCAAAGTTGAAGCTATGGTCTAAGAACTCAATTTCTGATGCATGTTGGCTAAAAAATAACACTGCCAACATGTTCAAAGGGATGGATAATTTTTATGAATAGTTTATTATCCTCCCATCTAGTATGAACAACAAACCCACCACCTATTCCAGGCTCAAGAATGCCCTTCCCAATACAAGAAAGATGTTGATTTTTAGCCTAACTTTAGGCATGCATAAAACCAAAACTATAAGTCTTATGGAGGAACCATAAGATTCCATGTGTGCATATAAAATTCCTCTAATTTCACCATGAATCTAGTCTAAATAACCTCTAATATAAATCTATGGTATAATTTGCAGTAAAGTGTCCTAAAATGTAACTTTTTGGTATTGAAGAGATAACTTCTTGACCTCCAACTAACAACTTTTCCTCTGAGACTTGTAGGTGAAAATCCATCACTTAAAGCATGTATATATAGGCAAATTACACATGTTCCAAAAACCATGCCACCCACTTCCACTTACAAGTGCATTTTCACTACTATTCTAAAGCATAGAAACACTGACAACAAATGTGTTTGGAAGGCTACAAGGAGAAATAAACTTGTCATGAGCACTTGTTCAGGAGCACAGAAGTGCCAAGCACTTCTAGTAAGCTTCTCTTAGCTTCAAGAATATGATATTATTTACTAACAATACCAACCACATTCATTTGGAAGCTGACTTAGCACCACTAACCTATAAAAAAATTTAGTAAGTAATTAAAGATGAAATTTATGCACATACTACCTACAAAATCAAAAACATTTGTTAAAATTGATTACACTACATTTTACAAGTCAACATACCTATGCATTTAAATCCAATGAACCACTTTGATCTGCTCTAATCTTGATAGTATCAAGAATAGCTTCATGGTCTGACTCACGAACTTTCCATAGATTATTGTTTCTTGGCATCCCATGATATTTTTACAAGTGAATATTCATTGTAAGAAACAAATTTGAATAGTGTAGAATCTTCCTATGAGTTTCAAAGTCTTCAAACAACCATAAATTTTAATTTTTTATAGGATATCATCAAATCTAAGTTATAGTGACTACCACAGACCTAGTGTTGTAATCAATGTTTTCCCCATCTACGATTAGGGAAGTCAATTTTTTCTTTCCATCTACACACCAACATAAGTAGTAATTTGTTCCCTCTTCATTATCCTCATCTGTAATAACTATAAAAACATGGCCTACATCATAAAAATAATTTTTAATGACATTATGAAGATAGATTATGAGAATAAATAATACATAAAGATTAATCTTCTACCTATCTGTACTAGATGGGATATATGGTCAAAGTCATGTGAGGATGCCATGTCTGTAAGTTGAAATGCTAGTGGAATCTAATATGTGTTTATTGGAATTAGTGGTTTGAAACTCCAATCATCCACCCACTCTTGTGACTCAAACTCATTCCAAACAAAGTCCATGCATGTAGAATAAAAGCATACCAAGTGTCACATATGAAAAATCCAAGAACCTGCATTTGAGATATGAAATGAGTGGAGCTCACTTGAACCTATTAGAGTCATATAATCCTCATAGTTTTCAAGTCTTTTTCCTCCATTAACTAAAAATGTCTACAAATAGTAGAATTTCCTTGAGCACCATGACATGTGTTCTCATTACATCAGTCAAGCATAGTTTTTGCATCAATTGAATTGGAAACATTTTCATATTTTAACTCCTCCCTTGAAATGGCTCTTTTTACATATGCTCTAGCATCATCATACTCCCCTTTTCCATAACTAGTCTCATTGAATATCCAAATATGTTCTACACCATTGGTAATGTGCATCTTGCTCAACAAATAAAACATTCGTGCATTCTTGAATTGTGATGTGTAATTGTCTGACCAAATGTAATGCATTTGAAAATAATGTCCTCTGAGTCAAATGTCCATATGAATATGTATGCATTTTTGGAATGTGTATGCATTCCTATAACGTGTACATGTTCCTTGAAGTATAGGCATATACTATAATATAAGCAAAAAGGCTCATATTCAATGCCATTTTTCCAATATAATACTATAGTATGATTCAATAACACTCAATAAGACAATAAATCATGTATAAATCCCTAATATGATGCAATAAGACTATTAGATGTTGTAATAACACTATCATATGATGCAATAAAGCTCAATAAGATGTAATAAGGCTATCATTTGATGCAATAAGACAATCATGCAATGTAATAAGACCATCATGTGACGAAATAAGACTATCATGTGATGTAATAAGACTATCATGTGATGCAATAAGACTATCATATGATAAGGCTCAATATGATGCATAAATCCCCAATATGATGCATAAATTTCCAATACATTATACAATAAGACTCTTGATAAGACTATGAAGCAATAAGACTAATGAATGATGCAATAAGGCTCAATATGTTAGATGAAATGAGCTAATTTTACCCAAAATCCCATCATAGGTACTTACAAAACTAGTTGAATAACAAGTTCACAAATTGGCACTAATCACATTCATGAATTTATGCATTTGTGATGAAATCAATGATCTTAAGGGTTGTGTTTGTTATAAATATAAGATTTAGGGTTAGGGGTTTAGTGTAATGGGTTTATACATGTGTATATGTCATTAAATTAAGGTTTAGGGGAATTATATATGTTTAAGTGATATAATTAAGGTTTGTGATCAACATGTCACAAAACGTGACCTAATTTAGCCCTTTTAATCATACCATAGACTCTAATTTAGGTTCAATGGGTTGAAATTGGCCACATTTGTGTTCGTATTTGCATTTTTGATTAAATTAGGGTTAGTTAGGTCATACATGTTGCATTTAGACTATACAATTGATTGGGCCATAAATTTGGTTTAGGGTCTCAATTTTGCCTAAATCAAATCCCTAATTGAATCAATCGACTAATTGGTTAAATTCATGATAGATAGAATCATACTTAATTTTTTCCCAAATCATATATCATGATCTTATATTTATGTAAGTAAGGATTTCAAATGGCCTCCCATGCCTCCTCGATTGAATTTCCCTTATAATTAATCCTTGTTGTACCACGTGTACCTTATACACCCAAAAGTGTTAAAGATATCAGAGATGCATCAAGTCTTGGAATTTTCAGAGTTGATAATACCTCAGGAGGCTAAATCCAATTACATATCACCACATCTACCTTGTACATGCTTGAAAGTGTCAGCACTATTAGATGTGTCAGGTCCTAGAAGCATTAAAAAGATCTATCAGATCCTTGTGAGGCCTGATCCAATTAGATACGTACATGTGTGTATCTTGTATACACATACATTTGTGTTATAGATCTAACTATCACTTGTCTTAGAAGCATCAAATTTGTTAGAGCCTCAATACACCTAATCTAATCAAATATTTCCACATGTGTAGGTCCTGTACACCTGGACAAGTGTTAGAGTTGTCAAAATGCACATCTTTGATACTTAGACATGTTCCATCACCAAACCAACCAATCCAATTAAGGCCTATTCACAAATTCATCATACATACACAGAATCCAATAATGTTTAAAGATTGACATCAATCTAATCAACTCATGTCTAGAAAATAATTCACTGATGTGAGCCTCTGACTTGCCATTATTTTATAAAAATTATCATGTAGATCCCTTTAAGGTCCCATATGAATTTATCAAGCGCTGGATATTATCAGATTTCTACATGTATGTATTCAAATTATTTATATCCCTCTACCTTGAATTACCTCTAGATCCCAAATTACATTCATATTAAGTCCTACATGTAGGAGAGACAACAATTTAGTAATGGACAAGCCTCAACCTCAAATCCTAAGTTGGAGTAAGAATTTTGAGACACATACTACTTTCTTGCAGTCTACATCATAACGTTTAAGCGCATTACAATGACATATGAACAAGATGATTGAAGATATATGTACAAAATATATATAATCTTGAAACCTTTGGCGAGGGGGTGCACACTAGTATTCAATTCTGATCAACCATCTATATGAGGTGAGTAGTTCATCATCCACATGAACAATTATTGGGTCTCTCTGCTCAACATCATCCTTGAGGGGAAGCAGGTGTCATATTTAGGGGACATTATCACAAGTTTAATCTATCTTGAATAAGTTCAAAAGAGTTTGAGTTGGGGTAACTTATACATACATCATATTTGGTCAATGCTAGGTCTATGCCATCCCTTAATGGTTTCAAACAAAGTCCCTAGAGAATTTAGATATTGTCTAAACTATACATTCATCACTATAAGCATGACATCTCAAAACAACATCTTGAAACCACATCATCACTAATGGATACAAGTGATCATTTCAAGATTATTAAGCTCAAAACTACATCTTATACAAAATAAAATATGTACCCAACTTGACCAAACTATTTAATAAAAACATGTACATACATTGTACCCATCATCCTAATTTCATGTCTTACCATCCCAATTAGTAAGGTAAATAACTCTATAGTATTGATAAGCACCAAGTATTGTCTATTATTTTTTGATCTTGCAATTGTTGCATCCATGGTGTGGTTAGGACTAGTCCCATATCAAAGACACACTCTTCAGATGACATGGGAATGGATAGAGTGGTTGTCCCATGTGTGATGGAGGGGTAGATGAAGGAGGTGCATGGAATGGAGGAATAACCATATTTTCACAAGAGATCTTAATTTTAGGAAAAATTTGAATAATTTATTTGAATACATTAGGGGAATCAACTGAATAATTGTAACAATAGAAGACTCTTGTTAGAATTTCAATTGGGACCTCAAAATACACCTATTGAATTAGATTCACTAAGTGACCTTGGAGGAAACTTAAGGGAGTTATTCAACACATTTTAGGAATGTTTTTGGGAGAATCTAAGGCATGATTCATAGGCATTGGGCTCCATTAGATAGAATTCTTGAAATAGATATCTAAGAGATGCATTGTTACACGAAGGGCTCAATTCTTATTTCTATTTACACAAGATTATCTATATTATATAGTCCAATTCAATGAGTTTTCCACTTAAAAAAATTAGTTTAAAATGTATACATAAAGGGGTTTAGTCAAAGATATCAATGAAACAATAAAATGGTAAGATAGGATTTTAGGTAAGTAGGATAATATGAATAAGAAACACAAAATTTAAGGGCAAGTAGGATTTTAGGCAAGTAAGGTGGTAAGGTATATCCTTGCCCTACTAGGGGAAAGATCCCAATAGCTATGCATGCCTCAATTATCAAACAAGGCTCTTGTTAACATGTGTTCTATTGATGAAACATATTGGTGTATATAAATATTAAAGTGCACTAGAAGTTGAACATGTAATATCTAATACATGTTCAACATTTATTCTATAAAATTAAAAGTAACCACTCACATCTTGATAGAAGTTAAGTATTGATACTCTAATGCACAGTGATTGATACTCTAAAGTTTAAGTTTTGATCATAGGTTTAAAAAATGTATTTTACGACCTCTCATGATAAAATCAGTTATATTATCAAATGCATAATGTGTTAAACCTTGAAAGCATAGTTATAAGTAGTTAAGAAAACATATTAAAATGGGTAAAATTTTTGAAGTCTAATGCGATGTTATGGCACCTTATTTCACTATCCAAAGCTAATGGGACATTTCCCCTATAACAAACAAAAATTTTGACATTTACCCTATAAGGATGCACGGCTAATGGGACCTTTCCCTTATAACAAACACAAAATTTATTTGTTTCATTTTATGTCAAAGCAACACATACGCATTATATAACGTGTACACATTTTTTATTGTGCTATATAACTCGTACATGTTATTTGAATTTGAAATTAAAATTGAGGCTTTAGGCTCAGAAACAAAGTAGATTTCTAAGCCAAAGGCTTGGGACTGTGTATCTACAGTTGAGACTGAGAGTTTTATGAAAAACCAACAAGTTTCAACTTCAATCACCAAATATGCTATGGATTTCAACATCAAAATTTGAAAAGTTATTACCATTACGATGAGAACATTTTCCTCTTTCTAAATGTATGATTTTTATAATTTTTGGGCTATCCATTTTTTTTGTCAATTTTTAGGATCTACTTAATTGAAAAATTAATAAAAAAATATTCATCAAAAAAATATTAAAAAAGTTCATAACACATTAAACGACCTTATCTAAATATTCACCAAAGGGTTTCTAACAATATTTAATGGTGCTCAAAAAATGGTGGGCCACACAGAATGGTACAATTTAAATTTTCTTAAAAAAATAGGTCCTCTTCAAATTTTAGATGTTTGACCTATTTATAATTAACCATTTTTCAAAAAAATAGTTTTTTGGAAACTAGACTCAAAATGCTATAATTCATTTTTTAATACCATATTCAAATTTTAAGTGTAGCCATCTCTAATTATCTATAGAAGTTCACATTTCTAAAATTTATGAAAAATCATGTCCATAGGTAAGCCCTTTTTTGTCCCCCAACTTAATACACTTACCCTTTTATCATCTTAAATTATAATCAGTATAAGGCCAAATCAGAAGATTGAGTGTGCATATATAGTGACATTATCCTATCAATTTTAAGTCATCATGTTGACATTTAAATGAAAGTAGAAGATACATGTCTATCGTAACTATTCTTTTTCATTCAGATTAAAAGAAGTTTATTTGATTTTGAATTTGATGCTAGTTAAGGGCCTTTCAAATGACTAAAAGATCAGATCTGAAGATCCTTGTATGTAGCTCCGAAGATACTCTGAGTGAGCTCTCAATATCTATAATCATCTATGAAGATTCTATGTTGAAGCTAAAAAGATGATCTATTAAAAATATAAAAAAGAGTGAGTGTATGAGGTTGTTTGAGCATACATAAGAGGCATTGAAGCACTCAATAGAGTTTCAAGATGAAGTATTCAAGGGTAAGTACTTTAGTCCAAGTCTAAAACTAGACCAGTTCTAGATCATGCTTGACCTAATGAGGCATCATGAGTTATTGACATGACATATAAAGACTGGATGACAATAGTTAAGTATGATATGAGATTGCATTACACATACATGAGGTTCTAAGAGCTTGAATAGTGGCTAGAAGGCCATCTTAAAGACCTAATGAAACTTTTAGTTCAAGGCCTAGAAAGCAAAAATAGAGATGGTGACCATATGAGGTATCAGGATCAATTTTCATTGACAAAGGTTATTCAAGTTGTTTTAAGTATGTGCATGAAGTTTGAGGTCAATGTTTGTAAGAAAAGTCTTAAAAAATGTTGCAAGGCTTCTCGTGTGTAAAGAAAAAAGATTTTTCTACCTGATAAGGTTTTTCAATTGCTCATTGGAATGTGTAGCATATGTATGAAAATCTAATTTGTTCATGGTAGATAATACAGGATTCTAGCTCAAAGTTCCAAGCATTGGTTTGTGAAAAGAGGAGCTAAGTTTTATGAATGTTTATTAAGATTGAAAGTTGGTCTAAACCCTCAAATAACCTTAACAATGAACCAATGTTAAATATCTTGTTCTAAAGAGCTCATAATGGTTTGGTATGGATAGACAAGTAACTGAAGATTGAATTCAACTCTCTTATACATCTCCAAGTGTAATTGGTTTCTTAGATGAGTGAGCAAATCGTATAGGAAAGTGCTTGTTTTTCAGAGATCTATTGTAGCAAATAGAGTTTACCAAGTCAAAGTTGTTAAGTGAATGAAGGTCAGATTTTTATATTTTTAGTTATTATCCATGAATTTTTATAGACATATTCCATATGTCATGTGTGCAAATTTAGTGATTCAATTTGGATAGTCACTAGCAGATATAATGGTACAGACAGTAAGAAAATAAGGCAGAAGTGAGAAGATGATTCTTGATGTATTTTCATATAGGAATGGTGGATTAATGTACATGATTAATTTGTTAGGGAGTTTAATATATATGATTTTCAAAATATTTAAAGTCAGTGTAAGAGGTTAGAACATTGAAGACAAAATGGCTTATTTGATTGAGTGAAGCCTATGAGAGAGAAGATCAACAAATTGTTCTCTAAACCAATAGTTTTCATTGAGATAATGATTTGATTGGTTGACATTGATCTAAATATGTGACATGATATTTTTCATGCATTTAAATTCCTTGAATCTATTCAATCAAGTGTTAGAAGTTCATGTTTCTTTGATTATGTTTTGAAGTTAGTTGACAGTTTTGAGTGAGCATCTTGTAAAGAAGAGTTTGAGCCTGTATACCCTGAGTTGAAGCATTTAATGAATTTTTTGATGACCATAATATAATTAGGTTTTTAAATATATAATTTTTTACCATGGTTTTTTTTTAAATTGAGTTTATGCATAAGTTATTCAAGATAGATGTTTTATGTATGCACAAACCTTTTATGAACAATGTTTTGAGAAAGGGTTCAAATGGTGGTTGGACCTAAAATGTGTTATGGACCTAAAGTGAAGTTGGATAAGGTCTATTAAATTATCATATGATGTGTTCCTACCATATTCAGTGTTTTAATATGCTTCAAAATATCAAAGGGTAACGTGTTGTTAAGAAGGCCTATTAGGTCTCCATTAAGCCTAAAAGAGGAGTAAGGGATAATTGAGATATGGATAACCTAATGTATTAGTTGATTAATGATTAAGGCATGCTATTTTAGTATGCTAAGACCTATTCATGGCTGATATAATTTATTTAATTATGTATCAGACTAAGAAGGATATGATCAAATGACTTATATAAAAGCAAGGCAGTTTAGGCATATTTGAGTAAGCTAAAAGAGCGTGTGGAGAAGAAGCGAATGATATAGATCATTGGTGAGTAGAAGGATGTCTTATGGACCATATGAATATCTATATATGTTTTTCAAATGAGTATCAAGGTCATAAGACCTAATCAAGCTATGAAGAGGGCTAGTTGAGTGAAGAAGTCTAGAGATCAGTTTGACAAAAAATTCTTGTTGGACTAGTCCTTTGTGATAAGCAGCTCGATAAGGAACTCAGGAGGGCTAGATCTAGGGTGGAATAATATGATGGATATGATATCCTTTATGACCACTTCAAATTAAATTCACAAAACTTTCCTCTCAAATCAATTAGATGTGTAAATTGATGTCTTAAATGTTTATGCTCCTATGCTGAATAGGAAGGTTTTCTGGGATGAATTAGCAAACAGATGCATCCTATAATTGTCTCATCTTATTCTTGTGGGTGACCTAAATTGAATCGTTACCTCTCTATGTGTTTGTAAATCCCAACACAAAGTCCATACTCAAATTTGTCCATGGTCCTCTTAAAACTGGTAATGACATGTATAGTCCAGTATTTTATGCACGTCCTTTAGCCACCTAACATATTATGTACCTTAAAACATACCTTGTCACATCTCTCTTCATATTTGGCCAAAAATAGTATTCCTCCATCAAAGCTATTGTCTTCATCTTGCCAAAATGTTTAACCAAACCACCACTATGTAATTCTCTTATTATATTCTCTCATAGAGACCCAACTGAAATGCATAATTGTTTCCCTTTAAAGAGATAACCTTCCTATATAAGATACTCATCATGAATACCATCTATCCCACCTATTAATGGATTCCTACACTTCTTAAATACCTTACTAAGCAATGGATCAATATCATATAATTCTTTGATAGCTTCAAATCCAACTACTTCACTCACCATAGTAGTTAATAACTCTACCCTCCTCCTCAATGCATCAGCTACCTGATTCTATTTTCTTGATTTATGTTTCAACACAAAAGTGTACCCATATAAGAAAGAAACCACTTTGCATGCCTCCCATTAAACTTCTTTGTGTATTCACATACTTTAGAGCTTCATGATCTATAAATAGTATAAACTCCTAAGGCACCAGGTAATGCCTCTAATGTCTTAATGCCTATACAATTATGTAAAGTTCAAAATCATAAGTATAATAATTTTTTATTACCTCATTCAATTTCTCACTAAAATATGCTATTGGCTTTCCTTCTTGACTCAACACAACACCAATTCCCACAAACGAAGAATTATAATCAACCTCAAACACTTTTTTAAAATCTGATAAGGCTAAAATTGGTCTTTCTATAATCTTCTTATTCAAAATTTCAAAAAAAATTGTGGCTGCTCTAGTCCATGTAAATTCCTTCCTTCTCATGCAATCTGTTGTTGGTGCCACAATACTACTAATTTTTTTAATAAATTTTATATAAAAAGTTGCTAAACCATGGAAAATTCTTACCTTTATAATGCTTTTTGGAATAGACCACTCAAAAATCACCTTTATCTTTTCTTCATCTATTTTCACACCATCTGCTAAAACTACAAATCCCAAAAATACCAAACTATTCTGCATAAACCTACACTTATTCAATTTTACATACAACTTATCATTTCTTAACAAATCCATTACCATTGTCAAATGTTGTAAGTGTTCTTATTTATTCTTACTGAATATCAAAATACCATCAAAATAAACAACCAAAAACTACCAACATATTCTCATAGCATTGTGTTCATCACCCTCATAAATGTGCTAGGTGCATTAAATAATCTGAATGGCATCACCATCCACTCATATAAACCATCCTATTTGTGAATGTAGTTTTCCACTCATTTCCTTCATGAATTTTAATCCGATAATAACCACTCCTTAGATCAATCTTGGTAAAATATTTTTCTCCTGTAAACACATCCATCATATAATCTAAACGAGGTATAAGAAACCTATACTTTATTGTAATTTTATTAATTATTGTACTATCCAAACACATTATCCATCCTCCATATTTCTTTGGAGTTAACAATGTTCGTGTTTCACATGGAATCATACTCTCCCTTATCACCTTCTTCCTTAGCAATTTAGTAACCTGTTTATTTAATTTTGCATGTTCTATTGGACTCATCCTATAGGCTATTTGATTGAGTAGAGTTGATCTTGGAATCAAATCAATGTGATGTATATCTCTCTTTGGTGTTCAACCATCTGGTAACTCATTAGGCATAACATCTACATATTCTTTCAACACTCTTGTTGCTTCTATTGGTATTGACACCATTACTTTTTCTTCATTCTTTGCTACTAATGCATACTAGCAGCCTGCTACCTTCATATCTTGGATAAATTATTTAGTAGAAAGCATGATTTTTATCTTCTCTTCCTCTTTAAGAGGTAATAAAACTACCTTTATATCTCCTTTCCAAAAAGTGTATGTGTTCTTTGCTCCATCATGAACTACTTTCCTGTCAAATTGCCACAATCTCCCCAATAATGTATGACATGCATCCATCATAATAACATCACACCATATATTATCATTATAAGTTTTTCCTATAGAAAACTTGATTAAGCACCTTTTATCTAATGTAACCTCATTCCCTTCTTAAACCATGAAATTTGATAAGGGTTAGGATGTTTTTCACATTGCAAATTTAGTTTCTTAATTATTTCTTTAGAAACCATATTTTCACAACTACCACTATCTATAATTACTTTGCATACCTTTCCACCTAAAGTACATCTTGTTAAAAATTTATTTGATCGCATCCATACATCACCACCTTCTTTATTCTGCACTTGTTCCTTCCTTGGAGTGATAATGGTTATTTTGATCATGAGACTCTCTCCAACATCTATTGGTGCAACTTCAGTATTTTGCACTTTTATTTCAACCTCAACTGGGTTTACTCTTGGGAGATTTTATTACCTCCTTTCTTGATCTTGATAGTGTGGACACTCAAATTCTCTGTTCCCTTCTTCTCCACATTTATAACAGACATAAGATCTATGTTAATTTAGAAGTCATCCTCTAGTACCACAATAACCTTGCCCTCTCTAAAATCCTCTTCCTCTTTATTGGTATTGAAACCCTTGCCTATTATCATCTTGCCTTTCTATACCACATGATTCAAATTTATTGGCATTAACGCCACCTCTGATGGTATTAAACCCACCTCATCCCCTTATTAGAGGTGATCCAACTCTTTTTGGATTGGTAGATGTCCTTATGAAATTCTATCTATTTTGTTTTTCTTCTACCTTCAAAGCTAATTGATAAGCCTCCTCCATGTTAAGTATTGCATGCATGCTTGATTCATCTTGAATAGAAAATTTCAAACCATTTAAATACCTTGCATCCATCTACTCTTATTTTTCATCATGCTCTACTCATATGGAAAGTTTATAAAATTCATCTGTATACTCTTGTATACTGTGATCTTTTTGCCTCAAATTTTGAAATCTTTTGTATGGGGTTTGTGCATAATCCACAGGAAGAAATTTCTCCCTCAGCTTCTTCTCCATATTTTTTCATGAATTAATCTAATTTTTACCTTTTCTTTGTCCCTCTTTCTGCAAGTGATCCTACCAAATCATTACATAACCTTTCAATTTCATGCATGCAAAATTTACCTTCTTGTCTTCTCTCATAGTCTTCCACTCGAAGAACTTCTCCATGCTATTCATCCAACCTATCAATTCCTCTAGTTTTAAAATGAATCCATAATCTAGAACATCAACCTTGATTCCTTCATTTATTCTTTCTAAATCTCAAACTAGTCTCTCTTTCATCGATGGTAGCTTCTCTTGTTGTTCTTCTTCTTGCTAAATTTTTTGATCATAATCTGTGTCTTCCTCATCACCACCTTATCTTCTATGTTGATTTGTGATAACCCCTATTAATTGTTTAACTTTCCTTTATATCTCTTGAATAGTCTAGTTCATCTGTACAATACCTCCTCATCCTCTCACCATTATTTATTCCTCCAAGATTCAGACTTACTCTGATACTAGGTAATGAGATAAAAAACTATCAAGACAAATAAAATTACCAATAGGCCAAGATCTGAAACAATAAATTAAAATTGATTCATATTGAATGACTTGATATAATTAAAAACCTAAACCATGCTTAAATAAGTCTCAACTTAGAAATTTGAGTTTACATGTAAAATTTGAAAAAAAAACTAAAATTTAGAAAAAAAATGCTTATTTTTAAAATCTCCTGAAATATCATAAACACTATAATTAAACTATGGGATGAAATTCAATTGAAGTTGATTTCTGGTTCTAAAATTATATAATTTCTAAAAATATAAAAAACCCAAAAAAAATAATTAAATCATAATTTCAAACTCTTAGATGATCACACGTGGCCTTTGAAAAATATCAAAAACATTTCTACAATAGTAGAACAGCCTAGGACAACAACAACCTTTTGGTTATGATCATTTTGATGCATGGAAGAGCTCAAATGGAGCTATGAGTAAAAAGTTATGGCCTTTGGAAGGTTGGCCTATTATTTTGCATCATTCTTCCTCTAACATTTCTCTATCTTCTACTTTAGAGGACTTTATTTTGTATAGTGATGTTAATTATAATCCACCACCATATTTTCCTTCTACTTCTCTGCCTATTCCTAAATGGGCTAATCCTACTCTTGAGATAGTTTTTTCTTTAGTGGGCGATCATTATGTTCCTCAGTGTGCTTGATCACAAACATATGTTATTTCCTTATTGATTCAAACCAGAGTGGGATTGTGCAATGTAGGAGGAGTATTATTATCTCATGACAAAACACACTTGTGATCTAGTACCACTTACTAAGGGAAGAAATATTGTATGGTGTAAATGGGTCTATAAAACCAAATATGTAGAAAATAGTTCAATAAATAATTATAAGGCCCTAGTCATAAAGGGATTCTCACATGTTAAAGGGGTGGACTACTCTAAGACCTTTTCTCCTATTGTTGAGATAGATTCAGTTTGTATTTTACTATCCCTTATTACAACACATTATTGGTTAGTTTACCAAATGGATGTGAAAATTTACTTATTGCATGATGATCTACATGAGGAGATATACATGGAGCATCCTCCATGTTTTTTGAAGGTCTCTTTGTTAATATGCAAAATTTGTTTTTCTCTTGATGGACTCAAGTAAGCTATGCATGTTTGGTATGATAATATCATTTATTTTATTCTTAATTTTGATTTCTATAATTGTCAATCCAACCCAATTGTATATATCCAAAGGCATGGGGATCAAATTTTTATACATTTCCTATATATAGATGATCTTATTTTGACATGTAGTTCCAACTCTATGACTCAGGACATTAAACTTAAGTTGATGAGGCAGTTTGATTTGATAAACTTAGGACTAATGAATTATTCTTTAGATTTTAGATTCATTAGTCCCTTGATGGGATTTCTTGTGAAGAATAGAAGTATGCCACATATATGCTTCATTTATTTGATATGGCCCAATGTAATCCAACCTTTACTCTGTTTCATTTTGGTGTTGTATTTACAACTAATTATAAAAATCCTATAGTTAATACCACTGTGTATAGGAAAATAGTAGTTAGTCTCTTACACCTAACTCACACTCACCCTAATATCACCTTTTTTGTTAATTTTTTCTCTCAATTCTAAAAATAACCCCATGAGAGTCATTGGAAAACAACTAAGATAATTTTATGTTATATTTAGGGAACTACACACTTTGGGATACATTACACAAGTTGTGGGTTATATTGAATCAAACTAGGTAGGAGATGTTGATAGTCATAAATCCACTTATGGTTTTGTCCACAATCTTGGTTCACATCTAGTTGTATGGGAATGTAAGAAACAAACATCCATTTCCTTGTCATCTATTTATTTTGAATGTTGAGGAACTACCAAAGCTATTCAAGAGGATTTATGGCTTCGTCAATTTTTGGATAAGTTTGATTTTCCAAAGAATATCCCTACTACACCTTTGTTTGAATACCATAGTTATATTTATATTTATTGAATTCCTATTGAGAATTAGTGGAAAAATCATAATGAGGTACACATGCACTCCATTTAATATCTTAATTAGGATGGTGTCATTTATTTGGAGTTTGTACCTATAGCTAGATAGGTTATTAATGTCTTCACTAAATACTTAGCTACACATTGTTATCTTTAGTTGTAAGGATTGATTAGGGTGAATAAATTTATCTTTGAGGGTACTTATGGTTAATTCCTTACTTCTTTCTTTATCTCATCTTTCTTCTAATTGTACTTGGGTACCTAACATGGCCTAGTAACTATGACCCATCTTGTGATCCTCCCTAATTATTTCCTTACATGAGGGTATTATAGTATCACACTCAAGTTTACTAGTTCCAAATTCTAATTAAAAAATATTTATTAATTATTAATTAATATTATGTGCATTAATTACTAGTGTGACACTTTTCACAATCCAATATTAGAATGTTCTAAATTGTAATGCTTATCATAAGCATGTTTTAGATAGGCAATGTTCTAGGTGTGACAATTGTCACAAGATCTTTTTAGGCTTCGATTCTTTTATCATCTTCTCTCTTTTATATTTAATGAGGCTGATGCACATGTGTGATACAATTAATATCAAAGAGATAATTTTTATGTAATTTATTTAAAGTAGTAGTAGTAGTAATAATAATAATAATAATAATAATAATAATAATAATAATCATCATCATCATTATTTTCCCTTGTCTTAATTGAGTGTAATTTTTGGCCACTAGAGCTATTCTTTATGTCGATGTTCCTCTAGCTAAATCATGTCACCATTTATATCCCTTTAATATTTATCATATGAATAGAAACATATAAATATATCCTATAACTTTTAATATTGTCTAATACATTATAGAAAACTATAATTATGGTTTAATAAATTGGTGACCCTAATCCTCTATTGCTAGGATTTAAAAACATTAGTCACTTTTTCTAATTCTGCATGTATTTTTCAATAATGATCTCCTTTCTTGAAAATATAATTAATCTTCAACACCTTTCCAAACCAAAAACATAATGGGTAGGGCAAGTGTATAGGGATATATTTGACATTATGTATCAATCACACTTCCTTTAAGTAACAAGTCTTGAAAAATCACATAAATATAACGTAGTTTATTAGGATGTCTAGTGCAATACAAATGTCCCAAATCTTATCCTTTAAATGAATGTAAGAACTATTAGATGGCATATGGTCTTTCATTAAGTTATTGATTTATACTTTTGTTAATGAGTGATACTATAATAAATGAATTTTTTTATTTTTTAACTTCAAATGATAAGTATTATTTGTATTTATTTATCTATACATTCATTGATTCACAAATGTATGTATTTATTTTTTTAAATTTATATTAGGAAAATTTTGGTGTAGATGCTAAGAAAAAAAGGGAAAGATAAGCCACAAAAGATCATGAACATCAGGAGACCCAGAAACTAATGTCAAAGGAACCATGTAAAAAGTAACATTGGGTACATAGTATTTTCTTAGTTAAATCATTATATTGTAGAATCTTATTTAGACCAAGACCATATAGTCTATTCTTAGTCAGCCATGAACATAATGTATAGTTATAGAATAAATAACAAACATTTATGATAAAAAGATTAAATTAAGGAGATGAGATAAAGATAAAATAAGATTAAGACAAACAAGACATGGTCACATAGAGAAGAGAATAAAGTTAATAAGAGAAACATATAATTGAAAGTGTCATAACTTTCATAAAATTAAAATAACGTGTCAAAATTAAATCAAACAATCAAGAAATATGTTTCAATTAGATCCTAATTTGAAATAATGATCCATAAAACATAAATTCACAAATATTATAATAATTAATTTGTCTTGTGCTATAATTAGACATTTACAGTATCATGAGATAGAGCATGGTCAATCAATTTTACCTGGCCAACATCTTGTAGGTCATCATGCCCTTATACATGGGCTCCCACTAGTAATTTCATTATTTTTTTCATTCATTGTCTCATAGTTATTTTGATTGCATGCCACATGGATAAGTCTACATGTAATCATGAGTGGGGAGTTGGGTGCGGGTGCGGGGGTGGCTGCCGAGGATCATAAATACCACATTGAGTTGAATGAGACAAATGTATTCAAGGTGGAGACCAACCAACCTAGTTCTAAGATATTTTATTTATTTAATTGACATTGATATAAAATATATCATTTCAATTTTTATTTACATTTTCACTACTATCCTTTGGATATAAAATTTTATACAACTATTTAATATTGCTCATTTATAAATATCTATACTTGAAATCATCCATTGTGTGTCTTTTACTTCTTTTAAATCTACATGAATTTTAATGATGAAGCTCCCTAAAAAGAAAAGAAATAGGGAAATAATACTTCATAATATGTGGGTGAAATTAAAATTACACATATATACATGTGTGTGTGTGGGTTGGGGGGCGGGGGGGGGGTGGGGGGGTGTGTGTGTGGGGCGGTGAAGATTCAAATATATCTAAGATTATTTGAGTTGTAAAACTTAGTGAGATCATTTCTCAATTTATGAAGAGAATGGGGTACTTGCCTTATACAAGGAGTATTAAAAAAGGCTTTAAAATTCCCCAAAAACCAACAGTATGACTAAGGATGGGTACATCATTGTTGACTGATAACCAATCAACAAAGAAGAAACAACGCAAACTTACAACCCCCCTATTATGTTGAGAGAAGGAACTTATGTTTATGAATCTAGTTATTTGTCACCATTTATTCCTTCTTGAGCACTAGTTCTACAATAAGATCACGAGGAAAATTCTCAATGTTTGTTTGCTTTTTTTTGAAATTGACTTTTGGATATTTGTTGAGATTAAGTGACCAATTTAATGTAGCTCATAGCAACATATGATTGTATTTTTATAATCTACTGATTGAGTCTAGATTCTCATCCCTAAATGAAGGGGTATGCATTGTGGACTTGATATTCAAATATCCATCAAGACCCTTATTTGGCCTTACTCATGTTTACTTTATTTTTCATATTTACTTTTGTTTACTTATCCATTAATAGGTAATTTTTTGATGGTGTCCCCTATTTTAAATAAAGTTCTTTCTCCCTAGAACTACATAGGGAGAGCATAGAGATTGATCCACACAAGGGTGATGTCAAAATTTTCAATAAGAGGGATAAAACCTATTGTCCATGTTTTGATGAATAAAATCATTTGACCCAAGAATAAACCATGTATTTTTACCAAAACCTTATTTTAAAAATCTAAACATTAAAACATAATTGTAAAGAGATTTTTTAGCAAAATATTAATATGGACATTATTAGATCAAAACTTTTTGATTTCCTTTCTTACCTTGTCTGTGTTGAGTCTTTTACCTCTGATTTTACATATGATAGTGTGATACTAAAAATCATCCAAATCAAGCTTAAAATAATTATTTTAATAAAGGTTGAGGCTAAATCCATTACAATGGTTTTAGATGTAACAAACACAATATCTACCTCCCACTAAACAAGATCATTCTCATACCTAGATGTTTATGTCAATGTTCTATTTATTGAAGAGTTAACCTGGGTAAACCTCTATCCAAAAGGCTAAGAAAATTTAGCAATAAAGGCTCCATTTCTATTTGATACACTAAGGATCCAAAATTATTCCTCAGTCCATAATTTTGATGCCTACAATTAGCATAAGTTTTAATTGATTATATACATATCCACCACATTTAGTTCACTGAACTCTCACTTGAGAGACATAAATTGCCTAGCCATTGGTAATCTCTCATTCTAGTTATTCCATCCATTTTTCATTTAAAATTTTCCTTCAGATGTCTCTCTTTTGTCTCTCCCATATCTTTTTTTAATTATTATTATATATTGAAATGTGGGCTTCTTAAGGGTCCCAAACCCCTTTACAATAGAGAAAAACTAGATGAAATAATTATCATAAAAAACCCATAAAAACATAAGAAACATAGACAAGTCTAATGCTTAAAAAAGGTTAGAACTTGACATTGAACCAACATCTAAGCAAACAAAAAGAAATAAATCAAAACAAGTATTACCAATGAAGATAAGAAATATATTTTAGTGTTTTAGATGCCTCTAATTTCACTTTATAAATTTAAAATGATTTATAAAAAAAATACTATTTTATTTACTTAATTTCAATCACTTAATTTTTCATCTGGCTTTTAGTTATTTTTCTTGGGCCCTCTTGAAAAGAGGTTTTGTTTCTCTTTCTCATACCTTTTTTGCATCAACTAATTATTAGTAACATAATTTTTAATGGTGGTCCTACTAACCTAAAACACCTTATTCTTCTTTAACTGAAATTTTACAGCATTCTAACTACTAGATTCTCTTTTTTATTTTTAAAATTCATCTCTTATTTCACAAACATCTCTTGATGAAATCAAGAACTAGCAAAGCAAAATTTCAATAAGTGCAATTTTTTCAAAAGTTCTTGAGCACTAATATTTATTAATTCTTTATGAATAAATTCAAAAAATTATATAAAAGACTTTAAATAAATTAACTTGAAATTGGAGTAGACATGCAAAATTAAAATAAATAAATAAATAAATATACTAAAAAATAATTGACCCTGTTATTTTAAGCAAATGCTATTTTTAGTAACTTTTGCATGTAAATTTGAATAGGCCTAAAAATATCCACTTATTCCTTACAAACCAAAGTCATGGTAATAGATTTATTTAAACTCAAGTTCATGACTGGTTACAAAGATATCTAATTTTAAAAATTCTAAAATTGCTAAAAAATAATGGAATGCAATTTTAGACCCTTAAATGGTCACTTATGGCCTTAAAATATATGGAAATGGACCTTAACTAAATAAATTAGTATATATCTCCATTATCCTCTAAAGATATTCATTTCAAAAAAATAGAGCTCAAATAGGTTCCTGGATATATAAAAAGTATGGCCTTCGTAAGATAGGTGTTTGCATAATCTTCTAACATATTCGAATGATTTTTATCAAAATGTTTCCCAACCTTAAAGTTGGGTAAATAACCATTAATTTTTTGATGGAGAAGATAAATCTTATATTTTCATTAAAGAATCATTTTGCAATTCATTGTAGACATAAGCACTATTAATTACTTTTAGTTGGCATTTTACTCTATGGAGGACATTTAGGGCATACTATCTAAGTTATTTTTTATATACAAGTTTATTAATCAACATAGCTCTAGGGCCATACTATAAATTCTGAGATCCTAGGAAAAATCCGTAATTCAATTATAAACACCTATGTACTCAGAAGAGAGGAAGAGATTGACTAATAAAAATACATTTATTAACTAAAATATAATATGTGTTTGTGTAATTAGTCATGGTTGCACAAGAACATAATTCTCTAAGACTACATATCCTCAAGATCAAGATATGACTCGAAGTTCCATTCATTTATAAAATGGCACAAAGGTTACATATATAGGAAAATCAAGAGGTAAGTGGGAAATTATTATTGGTGGATTGAAACGTTGGACCATTACCTAAGTTACACATAACCTTGTCACAAATGTGATGATAGCTATCAACATTAAAAATATATTAAATAATTTTTTTTACATATTAAGTCACACCTTGGTAGCAACACTACCTAAGGTGGATTTCACAACTAGTGTGAACATGAAACGTACCAATATAACCCCTAAATATTATTTTAGGTGATGCGGTAAAAGAGAATAAGTGTTAAGTTCATAAGTATGGCACCTAACAACTAATCTTAATGATGTACCCATATAAAATGATAGAGAAGAAAATAAAAAAGAATATAGATGCTTGTAGATGACTATTATATATAATGAATCATCCAAAGGAATGAATCAAAATTAGATTCGATGAATTTGGCTATGTAAACAAGAGTACGTGTTCCATATAACCATAATACATGGGTAAAATACACCAAAGATTTTTATATCAAAAATTGTTCTAAATTTTGAAACCACCAAATAATTTTGGCTTAAAGACAATGTTTTAAATTTTGATACCACCAAATATGGATCAAAAATGATAATTTAAATTTGATATCAACAAAGATGGATCATAAACAATATTATGAATTTTAATCCCAAATTTTGTACAAACATAGTATATAGGAACAAACACAAGGTGCATGGCATACTAAAACAATCAATAAACATTACGAGTACACAAAATCCCCCATAATTATAATTAGAGAGTGAAGACAAAGAAAATAAATCTCTCTAAAAGTATCAGTGTGGTAGGTGTGTAGAAAATCACAACAAAAATGATCAAGTGAGAGTGCCTAAATTACCATATGATAAACTCAACAAACGAAATTAGAAAAGGGAGGTGGAAAAGGAGACACACACATAAAGGCATATAAATTTATAAAACCCTCCACAACACGTTGTTTCATCCCTTGTTTTTGAAAAAAATGCAAATATGTATTTAGAAAATTCATGTATGTCATATTTCTTCAAAACATAAATATTTTTGAAATATGCAAATAGAAACCAAATTTATTGAAATAGAGGTCCCCCTAGGGATTTTTGGACAATATCCCATATATATATATATATATATATATATATATATATATATATATATATATATATAAAGTGACATATTTATTTAAATTTGAGTGTTTACCAAATGAGCTCATAGTGTCTTATTTAGGTGAAACAAAAGTTAGATCTAACTTTATGGGGCATTTTGAATACAATGAGAATGTATGATATGCATCAAAATTACTCACAAAAAAATATGATAGAATCATGTTCAATGAAATTATTCCATATGTATATATACAAAAAATACAAATATAACTGAAGAAAGGACCATGTCTTAAACAATTTAAGATGGAGATTGTAGATCCAACTTCAATACCAAGTTAAAATAATATAGTTCTAATACCATATTTAATTAACATAACTTTTAGGCCATATTAGAAATGAAGAGGACCCAATAGAACTGTGCCATGCAATCATCCAAACATGTGTACTTATAAAAGAGAAATATATTCACCAATAAAAATTGTTATATTAAATAAACATAATATACAATGTATATGTACAACTAGTAATGATTGCACTAGAATATGATCTCCAAGACTACATCTCCACAAGTTCAAAAAAATACTATAAGCTCCATTCCTTTCCACAGCATCAAAGTTTTCTTATATAGGGCTTAAAAAGAGATGATTTGGATATTATTATTGGTACAGTGGATGGTGGGATTATTCCTTAATTTACACTTAACCTTGTCCCACACATAAGGATAGCTACCAACATTAAATGTGCATTAAATAAAATTGTGCACATAATAAATCACACCTTGGTAACATCACTACTTGAAGTAGACTTAAAAACTAATGTGAATATGGAAATTAGTAATATTTTAATATTGTAGTGTGAACCTGACACATACCATTGTGCCTAGTTTATGAAGTCCTATACTTTCACTTCTCATAACTTCTGATCCATAAATCCTAGAGAGATGATTCTTTTTCATCTTCATTGCCTTTTTGAAATCTACACAGTGGTGAGGTCATTTTTTGAATTTTTATAACTCTGATTTATTGAATTTGTAGTTTTTCCCCTATTTTGTTGACCAATTCATATTTTTGGGACCTTGAGGTTATAACTTTCAACTGGTAACTTAGATTTGAATGTTATTTTTCAAAAATATATGTTTTTTACATTCTTTGTAACTGCAACATATGAATATTTTGATCATGACTTATATTAGTAATTTTTAACATAACGGTCTTGTTTATAAAATGTAAATTATATTGAGTGGATTTTTTAGATGTATATATATACTCGCACAAAATTATAAAATGTCATGGGAAGCTTGATATATTTTTATACCTTCATGCATGTATGTTCATTGTCACACTTTCTTTTCACATTTTATTTTCTAAGTTTATCATGTGTTATTTTGAGCATTCTCACTTGACAATTTTTATTATGTTTTTTTGCACACCTACCACATAAACACTTTTAAAGACATTGTGTTAGTTTGTCTTCACTCTTTAAATTGTTAATTTTGTTCTTGATTTTTTAAATATGCTATATGTGGTTATCCCTATGTACTATATAAATATGAAAGCTAGTATCAAAATATATCTTTTTATTATATGATAATTTATTTTAAAAGTTATTATAACTTTGAATTTTATTTGTGAATCAATTAAATATCAAAAAATGTGATACAATATCACTTTTTTTTAAATAATATTATTAAATATAAAATACTTTTTAATCCCCTAGAAATGTTCCCAAACGATTATAATGTACCAAATAGAAAAACTTAAAAACCAAATAGCTACAAATCTTACTAATGAGTTGATATATGCTTCCTTGCATTTAGGTGATATCTAACCCAAAAAAATCAAGATAAAAAACAAATTGTAACTATATATTTACCGAATTTAGTTTAATAAATATGATATATTTTATAAGATGCATAAGAAAGAAAAGCTTCTAGAGGTAGCATTCCTCCTCTATCAAAGGGATTATTTTTTATTTTAAAAGAATTAAAATTATAAATTAATTTATTATAGTATTATTAAAATGATCTACCATTTCTAGGGAAATTGTGCATGGAGACAAAATCAAAAGCACTGATATTTTATTTCAGATTTGAAAGATTAGAAATAAACTTTGTTTTAATCATGAAGCTATGGAAATTGGTTTTTCAATTTTTAAAAAAATTAATGTAATCTCCACTATTACCTTTCAAATCCAGAGTTAGACAAAGAAAGTGCGTCTGAAGCTTCACCATTTATAGGAGCTATTGGATCACTGAGTTAATGTTCCTTGTGTTGTCAGTTAGGAACCACCCGAACACACTCCTCTTCAAGGACGTGATGGTAGAGCTAGGTGTTCTTAGTCTCAAACCCATCAGTTGCAGAGTCAAAGGAGCTCCCCTCCTTGCTTTTACTGGCCATCCCCTAAGTGTGGGACTACTTATTTTATGGGTGTATCATCTCGTCATGATAGTGGTAGTGGAGGAGGCTGGTTGGCTCCCCAACAAAGTATGTTTTCAAACCTGGTTCTTTCCATTTCTTTGCCTCAACAGAATTCTGAGTAGCCATAGCAAACTCCTCAAGAGAAACATAATGATGGGTGGGAGCCTCTTACCTTAGATGAGGACCCCCCAGTAGACGAGAGGTGGGGATGGAAGTCTCAGAGCCCTCCATTGCCTCTGCCACCTACTACCATATTCGATGCTACTGCTTAAGGACTTGTTTATTTGTTTATACTTTATTTTTTTTGGGTTGTTAGTGCACAGATGTTAGACTTTCTAGTTGGTATGGTCTTCTAGTTGCTTCTCCTGCTTTTTTGGGGCTTCTATAACTTGATGTATTTTTGGAGTGTGACTTTTACACCCATTTTTTTGTATGATTAACTATAATAAAATGCACTTTTCAATTAAAAAATAATTTACTATGAAATTTTTTTAATTTTAATAAATTAAATTCAATCATGGAAAGGAGGTTTACTGCAAGTCTTATAAATTACCAAGTTGATTTGGGACGCTATAACTTAATTTTCATGCTATAAATTCATATACATCATTTTGTAAGTAAGGTTATGATTATATTTGTAATTCAATTTTTTTTTTAATATTTACTAATAATTCAAATAATATAAATAATGATAAAGGATATTCAATACATAATTAAAAATTATAATACACAAAGGAACCATTTCGTTAGGAAAGAATTAGCAAATAAAATCATAACCTTAAATCCAACATCTGAGAATCCATGCATGATATTTATATCCTACATTGCTCTCCTATACCTCATTAAATGCATGTGTATGAAAAAATAATATGTTTTCTATCAAGCATGTGATAAATAATATATGTAAGGAAGTGAACTATCAATTCATGTCTTGATTAGGTCTTAATTTTTTATTTTTAAGAATATTTTGAATGTTTTTATGTTTTTGAAATTGAATGTTTTTATATTTTTGACTTTTTTTTATTTTTTTATATTTTTGAAATATTTGAACATAACAACCCTATGATCCCATCAATGGGAGGACCATAGGGTGTACATGTATCATAGAATTAAAAATAAAAAATTAAGGGGAGTAAATTTGATAGTTATAATGGGGGTAAATTTGATAGTTGATAGTTATTAGTTATACCTGACATCTATATGAGTAAATTTGAAACTTTAAGGGGAGTAAATTTGATAGTTATAATGGGGGTAAATTTGATAGTTGATAGTTATTAGTTATACCTGACATCTATATGAGCATGCTTGTATTTGAAACCATAAGGGGGTTAAATTTGATAGTTATTGTGTGGTGTTGTGCAATTTTATTTTCCATTTTGTATTTCTATTTGTGATAATTAAATGGTGTGAGAGGAGAGGACTTAATGAAATTGAATCCATAGTGAAAAAAAGAGGTTGTGGTAGAAAGTAAAGAAGAAATATAGTCCAAAATTATTTTCATGATCATTTCCACAAGGCAAGGTAAGAGAAGAACAAAACCAACATGTACACAATTATTTCACAATACTAACCCATAAGATTTTCTCATTAAAAAAATTCTTGTTAATAGTTTATCTCATGCCTTCTATAAATTGAAATAAGAGGATCTATCCGATAATTAAAACACATTGTCAATACATAAAACTAGGACACAACAAGTTATTTCTATTTACAACAAATGAGAAAATATTAAGGGATTACTAAGTTTACTAAGGTTAAAGGGTATTCAATACATAATTAAAAATTATAATAAACAAAGGGACCATTTCGTTTGGAAATTTGGAATGGCTCTAAAGATGCCGTTATTAAAGTTTTGAAGGGGCCAAATGGTATGTCTGCATCAGGGATGAGGTAAATCTTTGAAGACCATGGCTATGGAATGTAGGTCATCACTCTTAGTCTCTTATAGCTACATTGAACTGCTCTCCAACTATAAAAAATATGATAGGAAAGGAGCATAAAAATCCATTTTACCCATTAAAACAATATGTCAAAAATAAAAGATGCTCAACTATCAAAGTAAATCCATTATATCCATTAAAATTCCACGCAATGAGCATATGTTAAAACCATGCATCTAGTCATCACTCTTAGAATTTTCCATGCTTGTTTTGACCTTGTAGCAGCTGCAACATGTGAAAAGATTGAGTCGATGGCTTGTTGAGTGAAAAACAATGTTTTGGCATCCTTTTTCTTATTTTCTTTCAATAAATATTTTTCTACTTGTGACGATTCCTGATATGTTTGTTGGTTTAGGGAACCCATTTTCAACTAAATTTCAAACATCTTGTGAGTAGAATAAGGTTTTCATTTTTATATTCCAAAAATCATAATTTTTTCTATTAAAAATTGATATTTGAGGTTGAGAAATGCTACCACTAATTCCTACCATGGCTTTTATAAAATAATTTCCTTCTATTTGCTTTCTATTAGAGTTTATCCTTTTAAAATTTCTGCCTTACCTCTACGTTTTGTGAGCAGCTTCTACTGGAATGGTATGAACAGCTACAGCCTCTTCTTGATAGATGCTTTTGATTTGAAAGCAAACCCTTTGAAAATACTTTGATCTCTTGTCTTCAGTGTCTTTGCTATGCTCTGATACCAGTTTGATAGTTTTAAACCATAGAAAAATAGAAGATACAAGCAATAAACATAGACACAGCAAAACAAACATAGAATAATTATCTAGGATTAATCTTTGACGAGTGAGTTATAAACTTCAGTCATTTATGCCAATTGAGTAGGCTACGTTGCTTTTCTTTACAATTATTTTTTGCATACAAAAATAGCAGACCTTCGCTGCATATACCTTTTGCCTTCATACACTTTCTGCGTCATACATACTAAAAATAGAGTATATTACAATGTTTATACAAAGACAAACTAATAGGTAGCTTCGAATAGAAGCATCTAGATGAAGCGAGAGAGAAGAAATATTAAATGCCGTAGATGAAGCTGGAGAGAATTCGCTAGAAAAAAGCTGTCAGACTGTTTGACATGGCAGGGAAGATTAAATGCTTTGATGCTGTATTGGATACCACATCTGCCAACAGGTTGAAGGCAGAAGATCTAGACCTTGGTGGATAGCTTGAATATCAGTTGCAAAAATAAAGCCTAACTGATAATCCAATGTTTTGGTAATCCCTTTCGTATAAACTTTTGCATTCATTTTCCCATCCAATTCAGATATTCACAAATTAGAATCATTTAATCATTTTCAAAAGATTATGATAAAAATTTTATAAAGAAAATTGAGGACATATAGTATGATTTTATTGAACATAGGTGCAAAACAACATATCACATCATTCCCTCATGATAAATTGCGTGCCAAAAATTTCTGACTGTAAAACTCTTTCAAAAGTAATGAATCTCACAAAATCAAGCTTAAGTTATTTTTATCATAATGAGCCTATTATTTAGTGAGATTAAGAATATAACACTCATTATCATGAATGATGTTAATACTGGATTTCCTTGCCACAAACATCGAAATTTCCTTGCAAGAGAGGAAACCAAAAAATAAAAACTATCATGTAGTTTTGAACCATGCTCAATGGTTTGACCCTTGAAGGTCCATATTCAACCCTTCATCCAAAGACAATCAACAATTGTTTTTATTATCATCTTTGGTTGATTGTGGAAGATATCAACAAAGAATTAAAAGGTTTATGAATGTTGCCTATCATGGATGTATATAGGGTAAAGTATAATAGTGTGTTTTATTGTTTGGTATACAAAATTATATACATTTCTAAATTATTTTAAAACATATTTAGAGATTGAATAATTTATATCAATTAATATATATATAAAGATGTAGCATATATATATAATTTTCTAAATTTGTTTGTATAATGAAACATAGTTTTATTGTCTCCACTTTTAAATACAAACTCAGCTTCTATAATAAGAAATGTAACAGCTGTAATCACATGTTTTAACGGACCGAAATGACAACCATACGGAAAAGATCGTTTCATCATTTCTTCAAATTTTTAATTTCTTGATATTTTTCAAAACTTTTTAAATTTTAAATTTATATCGTTTCAATATCGACAACACACAAATTGCTGAGCCAACAAGACTTCTGTAAATTATTTTGACATTTTCACTAATAGTTTTTTTAATTTCATTTTTTTAAATTTGATTGTACATATATATATATTAAAAAAATGAGTAACAAAATTAACTATTATTAATAAAAAATATAATATTAATAGATTAAAGTTTATATATATTTAAATGTAAATATTTTTTTTAAAATTATTAATTATTATATTTCTTACACTCATTCAACTTTTTTTTATCACATTTCCTATCACATTTTGTTATTGGTATGTTTATTAGTTTCTCATTTCTTGTAACATAAAATTCAATCATACGTTCTTTTTTATTAAGAATGGAATCAAAATCTTCTTAAAATTATTCAGTATGAAAAAACTATAGCAAATCAAAATGATCAAGAAACCAAATAATCATAAATGTTTCTTAAATATTTTTTAAAAATAATAATATTGAGATGGGCTAAATGTATAGAATTATATGCCTAGATAGTGGGCTTACAACATTAATAATTGCATGAAACTGCAAGATTCAACCCTCTCAAATCAAAAACTAAAGTAATCAAATTGAAAGTGATTTTATCATAACATCTTTAGCAACTCAAAAATTTATAAACTCAACAAAATATAATCAAGATGTTTGGCAAAGGACAAACTACAATCAAAATGAATATGCACATTCAAAATTAAAAATCTATTTCAATTTAGAATTGTAAAACTCAACAAGGGCTCCTTAATCCTTTGCTTTTAGTGGCTTGGAAAGCCCCACCATCCAATTATTTCTCACCATCACAAAGAACCCATTCTCCCTCTCAGGTCCACCCTTATAAGGCATTGGCTACCTTAAAAAACTTCTTGAACATTTTAGATAAAACCCATTTCATATTGAAAAATTGACTTGTGTACTATGAAAATTTATAAATATATATATATATATATATATATATATATGAAAATGGGCAACCAGTGAAAGTATTGTATAATAACTTAGAAGATGAAGAAAAAAACTAAAATTAGACTAAATGTCATGTTTTTACTAGTTGAAAATTAGAGAAAAAAATCGAATATTAGAAGAGAATCACTATTGCAATGGAAGTAAACATTAAATCTTTTTATAAAAATAGTAGTGGTATCACAATATATTTAGATCCCATAACTCATTTCTTAGCTCTACAATCTAGACTATATCAATTCAAGAGCTTTTTCAACATGTCCATTAGTTTTTTAAACATGCCCATTATGAAAAGTATAATATTTAATTATATTTGCTTTTTTTAATTGAAATCAACTGAATTACATTAATATTAACATTTCTATTTATATGGATTACAACATTCTGAATAAATATACATCTAAACAAGATGTTGAGTAAACCTACTTCTAAAACAAAGCCTCTAACTAAACTGCTATGACTAGGAAGAAACCTATTACAAATAACTATATGATATTTAAACCAAAAAAACCTTACAAATTGCTTTAGGAGAGAAAAATTTGATGGCATGACTGCAATCATCAATTCAACTCAAAAATTAAAATAAAGAAATGCAATTTAAAATCCAAAATGGACACAATGTAGCTAATTATGTAATAACATGAACCCAGTTTACTTGATAACATAGAGTGTAGAGCCTGGGTAAATGAATGTCATCGAATGACACCACCACAAATATTCTTTGAATCCATTCGCTTCATTGGCACAACCTTATACCTTTGCAGTAGGGTCAGGGTTCAAAATCCATCCCATTCATTGATAATAGATTAATAGCTCCTTTTGGAAAATTGGGAAGCCAATCTCAAGACCTGTAGATTAAATTATATGAAACCACTTTATTGCAACCATGCCTTATTAATCAAAAATTTTCCCCTACTCCCACGCTCCACATATCATTTTTGATATGATGATTGAAACTTTTGATCATAGATGGAGGCATATGGGCAATCTTAGTCCAAAATAAGTTATCCTTGGATTCAAAGTGAAGTTCCCATATAATAATGGCTTTCAAAAAATTAGGTCTATATAGATTAACCTGAGCTTGAGTTTGGAAATGAGTATTTAGCAGGGCTCCCACTAGTAGCACAGAAGACTGACAAACAACAAGTTCTGACCATGTCATTCTATGCTAATGATCCTATGGCAGTTGAAGCCACAAATTTTGTGGGGACTAAGACAAGGGTACAAAACCCATGTCCGGTAAATTATCACTATGCTTAACTTTTTCATTTTCACTTTGGATGTTGTACATCATAACACCATTGGGATGCCTTGTCATGCAAAAAAGAAAAGAGTTGAAAATAACTCTATCTATATATCTATTTAATTTTAGCCAAATATCACCTAGAAGGTCAAGAATTTTATTCCATATGTTCTCAGAAGAGTCATAGATATGGATAGTTTTACCTCTTCCATTTATTCCCCAAACCACCACTACCACTTTGTAGTGCTCTCTGTTAGACTCAACTGATTTTTTACCTAAACTCACAATCCCTGCTTGAATCATATGCCTCTTCCCTCTAAATGGAGGAACTTCCAAAAAGGTTTCCATAAATGGATTACAGACATAGAGTTTCCTATAAATACCCATAAGACCAATGGTTGAAGATCTGGTGAGGGTAGCATCCATTAAAATTAGTCCTAAGGCTGATCCCTGATTAAAAAAAAGTCCTAGATCTACTCACTCGAGTAGGAAGCACAGGGGATGGCATTGTAGTCCATGTCCCTCTAGAGAAAGAGAAATCCAAATTATGTTTTTCTCCATAATTAATTTGACACAAGACTAACATTAGATCTATACCAAAGGAATTGGTCCAACATAAATTTACAAATTTGTGGGAAGATAGGAAACTATTCCATTCTTGAGATACCATATGGCTTTAGTTTATTTTGTCTGCTAGGAGCTCAATGAATAATCTTTCCAAAACATGTTGTGGAATTCATGACAACTTCTATTGTCACCTTCTCTTCCCACAATTCAAACTTATGCACCATATTGTCTCTTTTATTTTTGGGAAACAAATTTTGTTCTAAGACGATTATTCAGGATGGGTTCTGATTTTAGGTGATTTTGATCCAAACTTTAACATTAAATGGAAGAAGATCGATTAGTTTTTATAGACTTTTAAGAATATCCCTATCTTTATAAATAGTAAATAAAATATTAGAAAAAGGGTAGAAAGTGGTTTCATATACTCTTAAAGACATGTTGGCAATATATTAAATAACTCTAATTTATAATGGGTTTGAATAGTGAATAAAATATTAGAAAAAAAGGTAGAAAGTGGTTTCATATACTCTCAATGACATGTCCGCAATATATATTAAATAACTATAATTTATAATGGGTACTTTCAAACCCATTCAAAACATAACTCATACTCAGCCAAGCACTACTAAACTCCCCACGATTTACATTGATCCTTATGTGACACAAACATTGGTCAACCCGTGGTGGGAGTTCCCAATTGTTATTCTCATAGAGTTTTGTAGATAATTTGTATTTAGTTATTATTATTTTTTATTTATATTTTAATATTAAAATTAAAAAATTTACACGGGCTGTGATAATTTTGAGCGTGATTTTAAGAGTTTTTAATTTGGAACTCACATAAATTATTCATGTAAAAATAATATTATATAAATGGTTATAACAAAAAGCTACTTAATTGGTTATATTTGTAAAAAATATATTTTTTAACAATCTATAATATAAACCCAAACTAAATATGGTTATACAACACCATGATAGAAAAAAATAGATCATAAAGTAAGTGAGAAATCAAGAACATATAGTGGCACTTGAGGGGGTATAGGTAGTCATCTTTGGGAGGTTGAACAATGCAAGTAGAGGGTCATCCTGATGGAAGATCAAGTGATATCAACCAATCTTATGTGGTTTCAAAAGGAGCCAATAAAACCATAATACCCCAATCAAGAGATGGAGGAATGTAATATCACACTAGCTCGCCACCTGACAAATATGAGGTCCATCGAGATTGGCCAACAAAAGTCTTCTTGCATGATGTCAATCTCCATTTGTAAATGTTTGTCTTTGAATCAAATAATTAAATAGTTGTCTCTCAATACTCTTTTTATAGAGATTTATAAATATCTATATCTCATATATAGCGAGAAAAGTATATCTTTATAAAATAAATAGAGTACAAGGTGGTGTTATATGCTCTCAAGGATATCATTGGCAATACATGTTGCATAACTCTACTTTATAATGAGTACTTTCAAAACACCAACTCATACACATGGTAAAGCACAAGTAAACTCCCTAAGATTTACATTGACCCTTATGTGATAATGACCTTGGTCAATCCATGGTGGGAATTCCCAAGTGTTATTTTCATAGAGTATTACAAAAATTTGTAGTTAATTTTTGTTATTAGTTTATTATATAAAAATAGTTCATTTTCTTAGGTTTAATGCGACAATGATAAATTTTATTATTTAGAGATATTTTTATTGGAACTCGTTAGCATATCGATTATTCATATCACAATAATATTACATAAATGGTTACAATAAAAAGGTGACCAATTGGTATTTACATCCTATTACCAATGCCGATACAAAACAAAACTTTTAACAATATAACACAAATGCCAAATAAACATGACTATACAAAAACATGATAGAAAAAACATATCACAAGGAAAGTGGGAAAATCAAGAACATGTAGTAGCACTAGACGGGGGATGGAGGCACATTATATTTGTGATGTTGAAAAACTAAACAAGATGGTTTTCCCAAGGGAGGATCAAGTGTCATCAACTCATATTCTATGGTTTATAAAAGAGCCAATGAAATAGTATTTCCCCATACAAGAAGCGAAGGCATGTATTATCCCATCAACTTGCCACCATACACATATTAGGTCTATTGAGATTGGCAAGCAAAATCCTTTGTATGTGATGTTAGGATCCATCCCCCCTCTCTCCCACACTCCCCCGCCACCTCCACTAAGGAGGAGGGGTGGAAAAGTACTTGCAAGAGAAACTATGTCAATATGTGAGTTCTATAGGAGGTGTGTTGTGTAATAGATACTTTGAAGGAATTTGGTTCATAGTATAGAGATCACTCCCCCATTGGTGGAGAAAATTTTAAAGATGTTGGATATTCAAAGCTACTTTATTTTCCTGAGCTTAAATTTACATAAATGTGAAAAAGATAATAATTACTTTCTAATTACTAGACAATTTAAAAGAGAGCTATTCATTGTCAAATATATCTACACTTATAGAATTCCATAATGGAAATAGTATTATATATATCAGAAAGTTCATAGAAAATATAGTATATTGGCCCCTAAGTATTATTCCCAAATAACTTTATTTTCCTATTAATGACCACAAAATAAATGAACAAAATAAAATATTTGACCTAAAAAATAATCCACACCATGAGATTGTGAGACACAAAGTGATAAGTTTGGAAACATAATTAATAGAAGAAAACCCCACAAGAGTTAACAAATAAGACTTGAATCAACATTATCCAAGATAATAATCTTCATGAATAAAACATAAGAGAGAAGAGAATAAGAATGATAAATTACATTCAAGAGAAAACAAAGATATCTCAAGTTCTTCTAGTGTATAATCAAAGAGAAGAGAGCTTATTAAATAAAGATATAAGGAAGAATAAGTTACAGATAATTTTAACCATAATCTTATACAACCTTTCTAGTGTGTGCCTGGTATCACTAGTCCCCGTGAGGTGAGGGAGAAGTTTGTCATGAGTGTATAATAAGTTACATTTGATATGAAACTCAAAAGTTCTCTTAAAAGGGGACAAAATAGGTGTGACACACCATAAAATTATAAACATGTGAATTATAAACTCACATAGTAATAAGTGTACAACTTAGCTATTTAATATATCCAAAATAAATATTAATCTGAAATAATCTCCACTAATTTTTATTCAGGGTTACAAAATAGAAGAAAACCTTAAAATAAAGAAGGGAGGTGACATTATATAACATTCCCCCTTAATAGAAACTTCCTTCAAGAGATTTACAATAGTTTTATAAAAGAGATAAGAAGATAATAGGTGTCACCAAAAAATATTCATAGATGATGGTGTGATCATTGAAAATATCTAAGAATCCTCTTTGGATAAGAAGGTTAATCTAGTTTGGAACAAGGACCAACAACAAAGGAGATGGAAATAAATGATCCGCAATACCTATAAAACACGCAAGCTAACACCAAGATTAGTGTTAAGTAAACAAGATGTCATAAAATATTATCTACACAAAATGAATCTAATAAAATTATATCTGATATAAATCATATAAAGCCAAAATATAACTTCCATAATGAAGTGTTAAATCTTTCACAAATAATAAGGTAGTCAAACATCAAATGAACTCCAACAAAGGCATGTTTCACGGTTAACTTACAATAAAAAATAAACAAAAAGTAAGGAACATAAGGAATTTGAATTTTAAACTCATAAAAAGTGAGACAAAGAAGATTTTTCTCCTTTAAAAAAATATATCATACGTGATGCAAATAAATAATTATCAAAATAAAGCACATTATTGTCTTGAGAAGACACCATAACTTTAATAATCTAAATTTGTTTAACTTTAGAATGAGTGGTTTTAGTGGTTTTCTAATTGTATAAAAGGTCATGATTCATTTTATCTTAATATGTATAAGGATGTAATTTTCAACATTTAGTAGTATCATGTCCATGTCTACTTTAATGTTCACAATATTTACCATATTTAACCAAAGTATGAGCACATGAAGCCTTATAATAAAAAGTATCATGATGCAATGTATTTTGATGAGGAGGACAATATGACTTTGTTTTAACATAAGTTTTAAAATCATTAAATCCAATCCCAAAAAAAATTGTATTAGTCTTGAATGAAATGGGCTCAACAATGTTTTTTGTATGTTTACCAAGTCTACTACTAATATAATCCATTGATTACATATTTTAAAACTAGGGTTAGAAAAATATTGTTACAAAGTAATGCATTCTCTAGGAGAATAAAAACCACATTTTAGTGCCATATTAGAGGTGAAAAAGTTTTCAAAAGAAGAAAAAAAATTCATTAAGAGTGTCAATCAAGGTATGTATATTCTCCAATTTCTCATTAAATGAGGTTTACAATGCATTAATAGTCATTTTCTATCAATTTGGCATTTAAAAGCATAAATTTCATTATCTTTGAAATAAATTTGTTGTTTAACATTTATACAAGATAATAATGTTGATGTGGGTTTTATACACACCCATAAATTCCTATGAGCTTCTATTTGATGTTTTAGGATGGGTAAACATAATCACTCTAGACACGAGTTGCATGGTATTGGGTTTTATAAAAATCTGTTGGTGAAATAGCAAGGAGAAACACATATTGTTTACCATAGGTGAATTGGATATGGGTGAACTTAGATATACTTGGAGTGGGTGGAAGTATGATGATTATAACTAAGATGGGTAGGATTTCAAAAGAAACTTCAAAAAAGGGGAGAAGTAAGGCAAAGAAGAAAAGCCTATAGAAAATCCAGGGATAAATCCTTTCAAGACTAGTATTTGACCTCAAATAAGATTAATAATCTAAACCAATACTTATTACAAGCTGTTATAGCACACAAATAATCAAATACATTGAAGAGTCAAGAATCCAAAACATAGTATACTCAAGCATGCCAAAATTAAAGATTGCCTAATTGTCATATTGTTGTTTCACATCTACAAGAAGCTTATGATATGCATGCAAAAGATATTCAAATCAGTTATATCTAAAAATGAATGGCTATATTTAAAATAGATACCTCATACATAATTTTATCTTTAGTATACTAGAATGATGAAACATATAAAGAAATCCACATAACTGGAGAAGAACAAAGATTTGCACATAAAAATCAAGTCAAGTAGAACTTCTTTAAATTTATTATTAATCTAAATAGACAAAATTCTCCTCCCTTTAAGACTGGGAGGTTACATGTATTTATAGTCCTGGGATAGGAAAGGCCTCATATCTTAAAATTTTGATTAAAATTACATGTCTAAAAATAGAAGATTTCTTTCAAAATCATGTAAAGATGTATGTACAATGATAATACTCAGAATATACTTCCCACCTAAAAACATATTATGTGTGTATAATAAATAGATTAGAACTAAAGTCCTACCTTGGTAATAACCATGCAAATGCATAATCACTCTAAAATTGAAGTGATAATGAAACATCGTTAACTCTATTAGTCGATCAAAATACCATGATTATAACTGTGACAAGGACTAAGAGCTTTATGAAGCTAGGGGGGCACTAAAAGCTAGTTGTGTGCATGTTGCAGACCCAAAATATTTTTATTTATCCTTTAGAACTTCACCCAGTGTGTAATCTAAATCAAATTATTTGTCTATGATTTCAAAATTTAGTAATGAAGGATTTAAAATTTTAACTGCATCAGTTATTAATATTTCTTGTTCTACCTCTCATCTCTTGAACTTGATTACTAAATACTCGACTCCCTTTGCTCTATATTTGGAAAAACTAACCAATTTTAATACATTATCATTGGTTTTATATATATTAACTTCCATTTCTTATCTAAAATTTTCAATAGTCGAGTGGAGAAGGTTCTCAAATCTAGATTTGTTGACCAACTCCCAACTCCCTTACTTAGGTGATAACCCAACTTACTCTCATATCTCCCAAAATTTGTAATGCTTCACTTTTTTGACTAAAAAAAGACTTAGCAGCTTCTTAATTTATTTATGCCAATTTAGGGAGGCATCCCTCTTGGCAATCACATAGTTTAAACGCTAATAACCATCCATATTGGTCATTAAACTAAGCCGATCAAAATCACTAATCTTGTAGCATTTAAGTAGGAAATTTAGTCTTCTTTCTTTATCCTTCATTTTATTCTACAATGTGATAATATTTGTTTTATGGGCCTCAATTTCTACCTTGGACACTGTGATATTGAACAAAATATTATACAACTTTGTAGCTACACTCTATACATCAACAATAACCTCCTAAGGAGCCTATGTAATATGCATTTGCTTCCACCTTTTCAAGGCCTCCCCATTACATCAGTGCATTTCCTTCATTTCTAACCCATTTGAATTCACAAAAGTGTTAAAATCATCAATGTATATAGTGGGATCATTGGGATTTATTTTGGGCCTTTTGGCTAAAGAGAACAAATTTTCTCTTTGTTCAAATTACACCTCTCATTTTGTTCTTATTTTTACCATATTCCTCTTCCTCACTCTGTGTATAGTTCCACTTTACTAATCAAACCTATTGGAGACTATGGGTAGCTCTATCAAAACTATAATTTTCCTTTCATCTCTTACATTCTACATCTCCTTTACCCATTGAAGAATTATAAGTTATCCTATTTCTTCTTCTTATTAAGTTCTGAAGTTGTATAAGGTTGAGAGGTCATTGGAAGGGATGTGATCACAATGATTGGCAGTGAGGCACTTATTTAAAGATGGATTTGAGGGAGTTTCTAGTGAACCACTTCCCATGGAGAGGTTTCTTTCATGGGTGTTACCTCAGCCAATAATCTAGTTAAACCCAAGGTTATTTCCATAGTCATGGTTGCTTTCAGCATGGCCAATGGCTGGGCATGGGAATCTCTATTTGGGTTAACTTATTCCTAGGAGTTGGCAGATTATTAAAAATAGAAATTGTAACCAAATTCTCAAATTGGATATCCCTATAAGTCTTTAATAATTTTGGTGAGGAAATAATATATGAATCTATTCTTTTAATAATAAAAATGGATGATACAATGCTAGGCATTACTAAAGGTAAATTTATAGCTAACGTCCCTACATTAGGCACTGAAGAAATAATAGAAAATATTACCTCGTCAATTTTATGACTTTGTTCTAGTGTGAGGCCACTAAGGTGTCTCTTCCTCCTTGCTCGCCTAGACTCAAAGATTTAGCTTTCTTTAGATCAGCTTCTTCATCATCTGGTTGTGTCATGCCCATCTCCTACTCTTCTTTTTTTAAAGGATAATCAATAAAGGATATCACCTGTTCTAGTTCTTATTATCCTAGATCCATTGTAGTCTATGCATCTTTTTTCTCCTCCTTAGTAGCTTCTTATAAAAGATAGACCAAGTGATGGTCTCTCTTCTAGTTTCTTATCCTGGAAAGGAGCAAAGGAGTCCTTGTGCTTCCTTTAGTATGTTAAAATAAGTGGATTGGAAGTTGGATGAGATGGTAGAAGGGGTTCTCCTACTAAATGGCCTCTCCTTGATAGTTATTGATCCAAGACTTGTTCATGTGAATCTGTTGAAGTATAAGGGACATGAGGACTAGGAAGTCCTCTCAAAATATCCCTCCTGAGATGAGGATTTGATTCCCTCTAACTCTTAGATTGATCTGGTTGCTCTCTTGTGGCTTCTATTGAAGGGGAAAGAGGTTGATCAATGGTTGAGATCCTTATGGTGGATATGGAGGCCATTTATGACTCCATGCATTTTGAGCCTCTTCCTTTGTTGCTTTTGGGTTGTATTGTAGGGCCTATGCAAATATCAATGACATTTTCTTATCTTTCATCTTTATCCAAAATTCTAAATGATCTAAAGCATTTAAGAAAATTTGATCATGATCATATGCTTAGAGATTATAAAGGGCATGCACTTTATTATTTTCCAACATAATTTTGAGATACCCCTTTATTTTCTTCTTAGGGTCCCATTCTATGAAAGGCATGAGTTGTAATTTGTATTGCATTCTAACCTTACCAACTGAAATGAAATGTGACCTATTCATATATTAATGTTGTCCAATATTAGAAGGAGTCTTAAAGTAGTAGGCTAAATATCTCTAACCTAATTATTCATCAATATTATTGAAGACTTGATAGGTTATTTCCTATTTTGAAATATGATCCAAAACATGATGTGGCAATAGTAAAGGAGTAGTCTTGGTACCCTCCACTTAGATGATGGTTACATCTAGATGTAAAGAATAATATCCAATTTTGCTAATGGTCTATGTTATCTTTTTTGATAGTCTGGATATTGGGGTGCCCTACATTGCTTTTTATATATAAGGATATACATCATTACTTATCATTTTGATCTCATTCCTGTACTATGAACGAACATACATGAGAAATCCTCTTCTACCTTATTTCCCAAATATTCATCTAATGGTTACCATTCATAACCATAAGGATTGTAAATAGTGTCTTTTACCACATCCAACAAGTAATACATCATTTCAAAATTTCCATCCTTAGGCCTCTAATTAGGGTAAATTATATGTTCCTTTAATCATGCACTTATGATCTCCCCTAATACTTCAAACTTGTTAGTTATCAAGAGTATATCTAGTAGTGGATAAAGATGAAAGATAAGAAAATGTCATTGATATTTGGATAGGCCCTACAATACAACCCAAAAGAAATAGAGGAAGAGGCCCAAAACACATGGAGTCATAAATTGCCTCCATATCCACCATAGGGATCTCAACCATTGGATAAACCTCTTTCCCCTCCAATAGAAGCCACAATAGAGAAACTAAATCAATCTAGGAGTTAGAGGGAGTCAAATCCTCATCTCAAGAGGGGGATTTTGAGAGGATTTATTGGTCCTCATGTCCCTTATATTAGAGTTATTTTATAAATATATAAATGTTTTTTAAATTTTCTTTACAAGAGAGTTCTAGATAATGTAACTAGGGGTTTCAAATGAGACACTTGATTGAGGTACTCTTATAGGAGACTATTTGAATTATTTCTAATAACTGACATATTTTTTCATGTGGGAAAGCAATTAGGAAGTATTTAATTTTCAAAAAGTATCTATTAGATTATGGGTGATAAGTCTGCATCGATGGACAAGTATTTAGTGGCATAACCTTGTTTAATTTTGCTACACCATTTATTTTACGAAACCCCGAGAGCATAAAAATAAGTATGAAAGTATCTTCCTAAGATTTATAAAACTCATGATGTTCTAATATGTATTAATTAATGTTCAGATTTGTTAGTGGCATATTTGAAGATATTATATTATTAAAACCATTTTTTTTGTGGAAACTATGGTTTGGTTACATATACCTTGGGTAATAAGGACACAATAATATGCTTTGAGTAAAAAAAGAAAAGAATATTTAGGTTTTCATTATTTTCATTCAAGTTAAATATGATTGAATGGATGCTATATAGCATAATGTTTGGGTGAAACCCTAGACTCAGTCCACCCAAATGTTGTTTAAACATGTTTTATGGGTGCCACTATAGTTTGCATGGAGGAATGGTGGAAAAAAATGGAAGAGAACTCAGAAGTGGCCACTCCTATAAAAAAGGGTTTAATAAATAATAAAAAGAAAATAAAATGGAAAATGAGAACACATTGTTTTGAAAAAAAAAAATGGGTATAAATAAGCTTTCTAAAGGAGTTTCAAGCAAATACCAATGATTATTCTCCAATTTTAAGGCAAGTGATCGATATTTTTGTGAACTCTAAGTGTTTTTTTTTTTATGGGTTTCACTTGATTTATAGATTCATGACTATTTGTAGTGAGTTACATGCTTTTATTGAAAATATAAACCCTCATTTAAAAATATTCTAAAATTTGAGAAAATGGAGAATAAAATTTGGTAATCTCCCTGAAGTTGTGTTTTTATGATGGTTGTACTTGTAAACTTGAGGTGAGTTCGTGACCATAATTTTGAAAGAAAATAGAATTAGTCAAGAGTTAGTGGATGTGAATATTTTTTGTTTTACCAAGGTTCATATTGTTATAGAGATATTTAATGAGTTATTTATCACATGTATTTGAGGGTGATATTTACTCTCACCCACAATCCCATAAATATGTTACTCTTGTTTCAGATGGTATGGAAGATTAAACCAAAATAATATTTAGACATGTAGGTGGTTATAATCCTAAGTAATTATCCAATATGAGCATGGTAGATTCTTAATTTGAGTTCAATATTCATATTTCACATAATTTAATATAAAAGACCAAACCTAACAAATATGATTTTATTTTAGTTGATAATGGTTGTAAGTGGTGATTTTATCCATACCTTTGATAATATTTTTCATTTGGGCATAGTTTATGATTTAGCTAAGCAAGATAGTTATCAAATGAAAATAGGGTATTGTATTAATTTTTTGTATGAATAAATATTTGTGTTCATCCTTCTGAATTCTATATAATAAAAATGATCCAAGATATTAAACTAGAAATATCCCTAAATGTACAAGGGAAGCCAAAAGAATTGTTTTGTTTTCCTGATAATATCTAGTAAGCAAGACCCAGATCCTTGTGCATCAAGGTCAAGTTAACTATGTCATAATATTTTTTTAATGATTTATGTTGGCCTTTATGGTGGGAAAATCCCGTAGATTCATCTCACATGAGACAAATAAAATAATATGTTGTTCTCCACAATTTTAACATTGACACTTTGTAGTTTTACCCAACAGATTTGACAATTCATTCTCCATAGTGGTTTCTAGTTTGATTTTTTGTGTTAGTGTTTGGGGTCAATGTGGCTCCATAATGTTTGTTTTGATTAATCATGTGTCCATTTGACTCGCGTAATGGAAAACAAATTAATCATTTTGGTAGTATGGTATTGCATGGATTTTTTCCATGATGTGCATGGATTCTACAAAGTGGTGGATGAAAAAATTCTTACATAAATAGTATATGATGGACACAAACCATTCCCATTATATCATGCCAAAATTATGGAAAAATCATTATACATAAATTTAGATACTTTATTGTAGCATAATCTACTACTTAATTCTCAATGCCCATTCGAATCCCAAGGGAAATAGAGGATTACCAATTCTATATTCTATCTATGAATCTATTGTGCTAAAGTGGAAGATTCAAGGGACCAATATCCATGTAAAATTTTATTCCATTCAATGTCATTATTACCTATAAAGATAGGAAGAATCACAAATAATAATAATAATAATAATAATAATAATAATAATAATAATAATAATAATAATAATAATAATAATAATAATAATAATAATAATAATAATAATAATAATAAATATGCTTCAGTATACAGCTCCGGTATATACATGCATTTTATCATAAGACTATTATTGTATTGGAAGAGCTAGTAGAAGTGAAAGTAGAGCATAATAAGAGGAAAAATAGACTCGATGTTGATTCTAAGAAACACCAGATTAATAAGCACAATGCCAACTAAGATTGAAGTGAATCTAGGCACTACAGGCCTTTGTTGGTGATGAATGCCCCAATACACTAGTTAATGTAAGGATTTGGCTTATTTCTTGTATATATAGGATCTGAGATGAGATTAATATCTGTAAACATTTTGTTTCTAGTCCAATGTCCATATGCATACCATATAACCTATCTTTCCATTATTTATACACCATTTTTATTTTTTTGAATTTCTAATGGCAACCATAATTTTATAGTATATAATTATATCGTAGATAATAGTGTTTTATCCAAATAATTTTTTTAATTGATACTCGTAGTTGTGCTTTGGCCAAATAATTTTTTAGATCCTTTTTTTCATAATTTTTCATACTCATTCTTTCTTTTGGCCAAAGATTTTATCTATCTTTTTATAATAAGATTTATTTTAGTTTAGACCATTTATATTTAATAAATAGTAATGCCACTTGATTTTAAGATTAGTCTTTCTAATTACAAATTAGTTCTAGAGTATGAATTCAAACATTATGGAAGTAGACCTAATTCCAACCATTTTATGTGTGCAAAAAAATAAATTAAAGGGATAGAGATCAACATACAAGAGAGATTATAAAATAAGAAAATTTTCAATCCTATTTTCAAAAGAAATTTTGATGCTAGCATGGATATCATGTAAAAATGAACACTTAATATTTTTTTAGCGTTCTTCAAGGTGTTCAATTTAAGTCTGCTAGACATGAGTCACAATGCCCAACCTCAATAACATAGTAAACAAGGGTGTGCCATGAATGAGAGGCAGATGAATTGGGTTGATCTAGAAATCTATGATTTTTATTGAAGACATCAATTGCTCTCTATGTATAATATTTTGTAACACATTTCCACCAACATGATAGCCATAGAAATTGAGGTGGTAAATTGCCAAGCATCCCCAAACTACAGTTAGACATGTCTATGTTTGTCAATGTTTAAATGGGCAAAACAACATCTCTTTTTGGTCTCATATAAAATGAATCTAAGGGCTTCACCCATTGTATAATACTTTGGCTAAAAATTATATTATATAAATATTTATGTGATTGTAACTTGTTGATAAGAAGTATCTTGGTATAGACCATTAAGAAAAAAAATGTTTAAAAATGAAATGTTTGGGGGTTGAAAATACTAGAATATAATCATTATTTTATGTTAATATAAAATAGTAATGCATTGATTGAATTTACATGTAATAACCCAAAATAATCGGGTGTCATATTAGAAGAAGAAGAAGAGAAAAGTAGAATGGATTTATTAGTTAGGATTATTGTAGTTGCTCCAAACATAAAACATCAGACGCTGATGTCTGTGATGGATTGCATGGTCTTGGAATTTTATGTTCCATCAAAGTTATGGCATAAAGGCATGTGGGATATTAATCCACACATGATTCTAGAAGAGAATTGTTGAATGGTTTTATTAGTCAGGATTATTGTAGTTTCTCCAAACACAAAACATTAGAGGCCAATGTTTATGATGGACTGCATGGTCTTGGGATTTTATGTTACACCAAAGTAATGGTTCGAAGACATGTGGGATATTACTCCACATAGGATTATAGAATAGAAGAGTTGAATGGATTTGTTATTCAATATTTTTTTAGTTTCTCCAAACAAAAAACATTAGAGTTTGATGTTGTGATGGACTCCACGGTCTTGGCATTTTATGTTCCACCAAAGCTTTGGCCCAAAGGCATGTATGATATTAATCCACACAATATTGAAGAAAAGAATAGTCAAATGGATTTATTATTCAAGATTTTTGCAGTTACTCGAAAGACAAAACATCAAAAGTTGATGTCTATGATGGATTGCATGGTCATGGCATTTTATGCTCCACCAAAACTATGTCCTAAAAGCATGTGAGGTATTAATCCACACAATTAATATTAAACATAAAATACATGGATAAAGTACAACTAGGAACATGGATTGATTAAATAACATTTATACTTATGTCCAAATCATTAATGCAAGATTCAAATGAGACCTATAAATTAAAAAATAAAATTACACATTAAATGCTAGTGGTTTAGACACGTATAAAATGGAAACATGTAATTATTTATTATCTAAAAAGGTGTATTGTAAAAATAATTGGAAAATGAATTATTTATTTGAATGAACACTTTTATATCTGAAATATGACAATAGTAAGTAGTGTTATAAAATAATATGTTTATTATTTGCAAATGGGTATGTCTTCCTGATACATGCTAACTAATTAAATATATAAGTGAGATGTGTATTATGATTGATTTGATTAAAAATAAGTTAAGGTACTTTACTCAAATATGGAGAGCATAGGAACATAATCTTATCATATAATTTATGTTAACAACTTGATGAGAAATTCATTTTGTTTGATACCATTTTGCATTGTGATAATTTTGATTTTCGTATCTTAAATACAATTGTTTTAAGAGTGTTTATGATTTAAACCAAGTTGTTTTTTAATGATAAATTCTCCCTCTTGTTAAGGAATGATGAGTGAGAGGTAGGGAGCCTATTTATGGTCACTCATCATTGATTAATAAGATAAATGATAATAATATTCTATAACATAGAGGATGAATGCTGTGGATAATGGCCCATATTTCAAAATCTGATAATACTATAATTTTTTTTACCAAGGTAATGTTATAGTTGTATATATTGTCAGTCCATAGTCTTTTTTTATTTATGTGATTTCTTAAAGTCATAAAAAATAGAGTCATACTTAGTATCTTCATGATTGGTTCTATGTGATAGTGATCTTCATGATTGGTTCGATGTGATAGTGATTATACTTTCACATGTGATTCTCAAATGGTTTTGGTTACTTGCATCATAATTATTTTATCCTTTGTGAATAGAAGGGTCACTGCTAGTAGAGAGGCATGTGGGTAAGTGATGGTATGTGGTTGGAGGAAAATTTCCTAGATGATGCTCTCCTTCTCTAGAGTTGAATTTGAACATATTATGATATATGCACATGGTTAATATTATTTTTGATGAGATGTTTCATTAAATTTATAGTTTACTACTATTCTTTTGAAATTATTGTATTTAATTGCCTTACACAATAGTGGATATTGGCATACATGTACATTTATTATTTACTATATTGTACTTCAACAATGGTTATATTTATTGAATGTAGATGATATGGTATACTCTAGTGTTCTCTTATTGTATTGTTGTAACTTTATTATTGTAATGATGTGCTATTATACCTTAAATGTTGAAATCATGTACCATTGTGTAATCTTAGAACTTATCTATCATTGGAAACATTCTATAGATTAATGTAATAAATTCACATATGATTAAATCAGTGAAGTTTACTATGAAAATTAAACATATTATATTTAGTTCATTTTAGCATGATGAAAATAGAATTATGTATTTGAAATGTTATATAAGCTATAATATCACATTGTATTATTTAATTTCTAAACAATTATGTATTTGTTAGCTTAAAAAAAATAGTGCACAATTTTCTAAATTAAAACTAGTATGGTTTTAACAGCCAAAACAAGGTCTAAAATGAGATTAGGTTATCACCAATGTGTTTAAGGGGCTCAATATTTCCTAATTAGGTGATATTACAATCAATCAAGAGTTTGGCTGCACAAACCACTCAATTAGTGAAAATTGATTCTAAAATGAGTTAGGTTGTCATATATGTGTTTATTGGATTTGAGTCTTTCCTAATTAGGTTCCCCATATAAATAATCAAATAATTAGTTAAACAATTCACTCAATTACAACAAATCAAGTTTAAAACAACATTATGTTGTCATAATTGTATTTATAGGGCTCCATATGCCTTAATTGAGTGCCCCATTCAACCAATCAAGCAATTGGTTGCATGGAGCACTAAATTAGGAAAAATCGAGTATGAAATGACATTAAGTTATTGTAAATGTGTTTATCTAGAGCAATATGCCTTAAATTAGTACCCATTATAATTAATCAAGTGTTTGGTTTCACGTGACACTCAATTAGGGCAAACCAAGTCTAAAATGACATTAAGTTTTTTCAAATGTGTTTAGGGAGCTCAATATGAACTAATAGAGTGCCTTATGAAACTAATCAAGGATTGGTTGCATGAGTTACTCAATTATGAAATATCAAGTCTCAAATGACATTAGGTTGTCATAAATATATTTAGGGGCTTGGAATGCCCTAATTGAGTTCCCCATGCAACCAATTAGGAGTTGGTTGCACAAGGCACTCAATTAGTGAAAATTGAGTCTTAAATGAATTACGTTTTTTTAATTGTGTTTATGCCTTAATAAAATTCCCCTTATAATAAACATAGTGATTAGTTATACGAGAGCTCAATTAGGGAATATAAAGTATAAATGAATTTTTCATTTTAATTATGTTTAGGGGGCTAAATATGCAATAATCAAGTGATTAATGCAACCAATAAATAAATTGATTGCACAAGGCATTCAATTATTCCATATAAGGTCTAAAATGACAAAGGGTAGTTACAAATTAAGTCTAGGGAGTTTGATATTACATAATCAAGTATGCAACAAATTGAGTAATTGGTTGCATAAGCCACGTAATTAGTTAAAATAAAGTCCAAAATGATATTATGTTGTCACAAAAGTGTTTAAAGGGCTTGATATGCCATAATTGAGTATCCCATGGAAATAATCTAGTAATTAGTTGCATGGTAAAACTAATTAGGGCAAATTGGGTCTAAAATGATATTAGGCTATCACAGTTGTGTTAGGGTCTTAATATGACCTAATTGAGTTCCCCATGTAACAAATAAATAAATTCATCATAATGCACTTAATTATGGAATATCAAGATTAAAATGGCATTATGATTTTGCAACTCTATTTAGGGGACTTGATATTGTTAAGAATTAGTCCTAACATGGGTATATTATTTAGTTTCATTATTAGTGATTTGGTTGTGCAAAACACATAGCATGAAACAATATAGGATATTGGTTATTAGAACAACCAATCCTAAAGTATTATTGTTAAGGTTGTTTGTTAGTTCTTAGTTGTTCACAACTAACCTATTGTTGGAAGTCTTGTTAAAAGCATTTTTTTATATATTACAATCTCTCGATTAATAAAACTAATGTTGCTGAGATTGACTCCCGAGAAATATTTGTGCCTATGCACATTTGAGCATTCAACGCTTTCATGCATTATGGATTAATCCTAATAGTGGTATCCGATTAAGTTGTAATGGACCTGTCTGTACCAACCATTCACTATTTTATGTATCAAATTGGATTGATGGATACGTTATGCAGAACATGAGCAAAAACCATTGTAGTCTTTTCACCCCTAGTTGCACTTGTCAATGAATTACAGTACTGACCACGTGCACATTTACTGGCTCCACCATCCATCCGCATTTTTCTTGTTTCCTTTCCACCTTGTTCACTTCTGTCCACAGTTTTCTCACCTATTTTATCCTCTATGTGCATTTGAAAAATCATAAAAATAATATACATACATATATATATATATATATATATAAAAGTTTCTGATATTGTTGTGTATGTGTATATTGTTTTCGCAAGCTATTTGTATCCAAATTCAATGGAAAATTAATAAAAATGATGTCTCTTGGGAAAGGAAAAAAAACTAAAAATAAACAAACAAACATAATATATTACTACTGGTGGACTTCAGCTCTTTGGTGGAAGATTTTCGTTTGAAGGCTCCCTGACCAGATTGTTCCCTCCACGACAAAGTCAATCACCTGAGAATACAATATTCTGTAGTCTTCTGTTGTTCGTTTCTTGAGGAAATCTCCAAGCGATTGGTCCCTATCGTCTAAGGCATCTACTATTCATCACGACGAGCACCAGCAATTACAAAAGGACCAAGCTTCCCAATCAGAATTGTACCTGTAGTTTGAGATCTGCCTAAGAGAGTTTCACATTACATCAAAAGTCTCCACAACTTCGGATCGTGGCATAGAACTTCACCTTGGCTGTGGTTTAGACACAGCTCGACCTACCTCAACCTTGATAACCTTCGCTATTTTTTTGATCCCTTGCGGCATTCCCGGATCTCCTTCGACGTACCTCCTGTACTTATGGAGATCGGGCCACGAGCCACGACTCCTTGAATGAAATTGTGTCGGTCGGTTTATGTAGACCCCTGTACTCCATATGAGATCCCTCTTTATCAATCCCCGAGCTCTTTGGCAAGTTATGCTTCAGGTAAGGCTCACCTCAGTCAAGAGTAAATTTAGCCCCCTGTTCGTGAGATACACCTCAACTTGTTTAGTTGCACACTGTAAACGTTGTATCAAACTTAGAAATTCCATCAATCGACTGTCATTTTCATAGCATATGGTTTCATCGTCAAATCACTCGGCCTCCATATGGCTAACCTCCATGACGACTAACGACTGCGGTTATCAATCTTGCCTACATTCTTTCTTGCTCTCAAGATCCTCCTTTCCGTATGGAGATAGACCAAACCAATTAGGCGGCGGTGTAAGAGTCTCTCTCTTCCTTTTTATTTGATGAAATATATTTATATATTAACTAAATAGAAATATACAAATAATTCATTAAAAAAATTAAGATGGTATGAAAGCATGCCATGTTAAAATAGATATAGTTTAGGAGCAAAATCATAAGTATCATAATTTAAATAAAGCTTAGAAACAAATCACAAATTCATTAAAAAATATCATTTTTAAGCAGCAAGAGTCTTTGCTTTATGTTTTTATATTTATCTTCTTTGAAAAGTCCATGGTTTTAGGTCTATTCGTGATCTTTAAACTTCTAGTGAGTAGTTTAGGTATTTAAGTTTAGTGGTGTTGATTTAGTATTTATATTTTGTTTATAATACTACAATTTGTATTATATGTTTAGAATTATATTTCAGTTATAGTGGGAATCATTATTTAAAATACAAGTACTTTAGAGCTTATAGGAATATTGATTTTTTTTTTAATGTATTGCTAGTTTGGTTGTTTTTGTTTTTGTTTTTGTTTTGTTTGTTTGTTTGTTTTTTGTTTTTGTTTTTGTTTTTTTTTTTTTTTTAAATATAAATTGGTGCCATCAATAAATTGACATTGAATTATTTTCAAAATCAAGTTACTTAAAGGTCTTTTGTAAATTATGTTATATTTTGTTAATTATTATTTTTATTTTTTTTCATATTATCATGAGTCATCAAATAAGTCATAAAGGTAGTTTTTAATAAAATAGGGTTTTTATCACATATTTATATTCGAATGCATTTTCAGTTGAAACTAACATTCGAGTTTCTCGCTCCATGTTAGAATTAATGGGGAATGTTAGGAATTAGTCCTAACATGGGTATCCTATTTAGTTTTATTATTAGTGATTTGGTTTTGTAAATCATGTAGTATGAAATAATATAGGATATTGGTTATTAGAACAACCAATCCTAAATTAGCATTAAGGTTTTTTGTTAGTTATTAGTTGTTCACAACTAACTTATTATTAGAAGTGTTGTTAAAAGCATTTTCTTATATATTGTAATATCTTAATTTATAACAATATTTTTGTTAAGATTTACCCCCAATAAATCTTTGTGCTTGTGCACATTTGAGCCTTCGGTTCTTTCATGCATTATGGATTAATATTAGCATATATGGCCTAATAAATTTTTTACATGCAACCAAATAAATAATTGGTTGCATGGAGCATTGAATTATGGAAATAGAATTTAAAATATCATTAAGTTTTCATAAATATGTTTAGAGAGCTTGATATTCCCTAATTGAAATCCCCATGCAGCCAATTGAGCAATTAGCTAAACATGATGCTTAATTAGGGAACATCTAGTATAAATGACATAGGTTTTCACAATTATGTTAACAAGGATTGATATTTCTTAATTGAGTTCCCTTTATAATCAATAAAGTGATTGGTTACATATGAATCTAAATGAAATTAGGTTGTCATAATTATGTTTAGGGGTTTCAATATGCCATAACTAAGTGTCTGATGCAACCGATTGAGAAATTAGTTACACATGCCACTCAATTATTGAGAATCCAGTCTAAAATTACATTAGGTTGTCATAAATGTGTTTATGTTGCTCAATATGCCCTAATTGAGTACCTCTTACGTGAGGTATTAAATTAGGGAAAATTGAGTCTAAAATGACATTAGGTTATCACAAATTTATTTTCAAGGGTCTATATACTGTAATTGAATTACCCATAAAACCAATCAAGCAATTAGTTGTCTAAGGAAATTAATTAGGGCATATTGAATCTAAATTTTCATTGGGCTATACAAATTATGCTTAGGGGTCTCAATATGCCCTAATTGAGTTAGTTAGTAAAAATAGAGTTTATACTGACATTAGTTTTTTTTAGTTCTATTTTGGGGGCTTGATATGACTTAATACAATTTCCCTTGTAATAAAAAGAGGATTAGTTGTATAGGGCACTCGATTATGGCATATCAAGTGTAAAAATACATTTTCTTATTGTAATTGTGTTTAGAGGGATTAATATTCCATAATCAAGTGTCTAATTCAACCAATCAAGAAATTGATTTCACATTGCACTTAATTAGTTCATTTTAGGGCCGAAATGACAATAGGTAGTGAGTCTAGGGGCTTCAGTATTACATAAAAAATTATGAAAAAAATGAATTATTAATTGCATATGGAACTTAATTATGTAAAATCAAGTCCTAAATTATATTAGATTGTCAAAAATGTGTTTATGGGGATTTATATGCCATAATTGACTACCTCATGAAAAGAATCCAATAATTGGTTGCATGGGGAAAATAATAAGGGCATATCAAGAATAAAATCACATTAGGATAATGAAATTGTGTTAGGGGACTTATAAGACCTAATTGAGTTCCCAATATAACCAATCAAGAAATTATTTAAAATAGGCATTCAATTATGGAATATCAAGACTAAAATTACATTAGTTATTGTAAGTCTATTTAGGGGGCTCAATATGCCTTGATCAAGTTTCCCCATGCAACCAATAAGGGAATTGGTTGCATATGGAAATGAATTATGGAAAATAGAGTTTCAAATATCACTAAGTTTTCACAAATGTGTTAACAAGGCTTGATTTTCCCTAATTGAGATTCCCATACAACCAATTGAGAAATTGGCTACATAAGGCACTCAGTTAGGGAATATCAAGTTTAAAATGACATTAGGTTTTTGTATTTATGTTAATGGGGCTTGATATGTCCTAATTGAATTCTCTATACAATCCATCAAATGATTCATTTCACATGACTCAAAATTACATTAGGTTGTCATAATTTTGTTTAAGGGTTTTGATATACCCTAATTATGTGTCTCATGAAACCAATTGAGAATTTGGAACTAAATTATTGAAAATAAAGTCAAAAATGACATTAGGTTATCACAAATGTGTTTTTTGCTCAATATTCCATAGTTCAGTGCCCCTTACAAATAACCAAGAGATCTATTACATGAGGTAGTTAATTAGGGGAAACTGAGTCTAAAATGACATTAGACTTATAAAAAATTATTTTCATGGGTTGATATGCCCTAATTGATTACATCACAAAACCAATTAAGCAATTGGTTGTGTGAGGTAGTTAATTAGGGTATACCAAGTCTAAAATTACATTAAGTAATCAAAATTATGTTGAATTATAAATTATAATAACATGAAAATGAGTGTTCCTCTCTATTGTATTTAAAGGAGCCTTGTATTTATAACAATGGATGAGTCCTAACCCTTCCAAAATTTTATTCAATAAGGTCAGCCAACATGACCCAATTTTAATAAAAAGTTACTATTATGCCTTGAACTAGGTCAGCTTGACCAACTTAGTTATGTAATGTTTGCTTTAATTTTTATAATAGGGTTTACCTAACATACTAAGTAGGAAAAGAGGGTGTTTGCTTAATGAGGGGATATTTGAAAGGAAAATGCTTAGGGAAATATATAAATGGGATTTGTTTTCTTGTGAAGTTGGATAAATAGAATTTTTAATGTGTTTAGGTAATGATATAGATGATTAACAATATTATGTAAGACCAATAGTCTTACCACCCCTTTATTGGTGCACCCTTTAAGGTGTGCACTCAGAGACATCAAAACATGATAGGTTCATGCAAGAGAGAAAGTGTTAGTAAATTTTGAAAATATTATGTCTATACACACATGAGGTATCTATAAGTGCAAACATATAAGTTTGAGGTGTCACAAACCTACACAACTAATAGGGAAAATAATATAGAGCCTTGATTATATTAATTATTACAAGGTTCTAAGTTTTTTTTTAAGTGTTTGCATAGGGTTTGAACTCATGTTTCTTGATCTAGGTGGTTATAAAACACATATAGATCCATTTCAGGGATAGTGACAAACAAGTGAGTTATAGAAATAGAAAATAAGATAAATGCACCTCTCCTTCATTTATTTTTAAATTTCAAATATATGAATTACAATATCAATCTACCCATTCACATTTAGATTCATATGACTATTTCCTTATTTTATATAATTTGAATATTCATAGTTCTAATTCATTTAGGTAACATTAATAAAAAATAATCAATGCATGCATATTGAGCCACCTAAACACATTTTTGACAACATAATATCATTTTAGACTTAATTTGACCTAATGAAGTGACTCATGCAACCAATCACTTGATTGGTTGTATTAGGAACTCAACTATGGCATATAAAGACCTCTAAAGATAAATATGACAACTGAATGTCATTTTAGTCTCAATATACACTAATTGAGTTCCTTGTGCAAAAATTTTATCAATTGATTGCATTGAGAGATCAATTAAGGAGTATCAATTCCTCTAAAAATAACTGTGACAACTAAATGTAATCTTACATTTTATTTTCCCTAATTGAGTAATGACATCAAAGGTTGGTGGTGTGGTGTAATGTCCATGCATAAATAATCAATGAATAACATGAAAATCATAATTCAACATATAAAACAACCTACCTAAAAGAAATCAGACAATTAAAAAAAATTTATAGATATTCATCTAAATTTTAGAAAAATAAAATAAAAATTAAAACACATTGTTGATTAAAATAGAAAAGAGTGGAGAACATAAGAAAATAACTAGTTAAGATGGATAACACTCTTTATTTCTCTCAAACCCCATCTCCAATGATACTGCCACCATCTTCATTACCACATGTCTTTAACTATAATTAAATACTAAAATAAAATAATTATAGGAAAATTAGTAGCGCTGGCTAGGAGCATACATAGTAGAGGAAATGGGATGGACATCACAATTCAAAATAACATAATATAATAAAGAAAATTAATGAATTCAAATCAATACGTTTGGAATAATGTAAGATAAAATGCAAATATAAAATATAAAAATTACTAAATTGCAATGATTAATGACTATCTCTAAAATATACAATAACTAGAGAATCAAATGAGAATTGAATAATTTCCAATAAAAAAAATCAACTAGTGTGGAAAATAATATAAGTAATCTTATGAAGTCTTAAAAATATTCAAGTCTATCAATATAATAGTTAGTTAATTTGTATAAGATAACATTAATTTATTAATATTAAATATTTTATTGATTAAGTCAATTGCTTAAATTATGAAAAAATAAATTGATTTAATTAAGACTAAATAAGTGTGGGATATTAGCAAATTGCTAAAGTTATTAGATAATATTTAAAATAAATTTATACTAGTTATGTTTAGTATTGATTAATTAATTCAAATAAGTGATGATATATGTACATTTTGAGGTGCATCTCTTTGATTTGTCACATAGTTTCATCCATTGAAGGGTTCCACATAGACTAATGATTACATCACCTTCTCTAAAATAATCATACTAATTGGTGATAGTTGGCCTCAATCTAATTATACCACTATGTTGGACATGAAAAAATAGTTCCTAGAAAAAAGGGCTCCAAACTAAACCACATGCTCAAAGATTTTATGATTTTTTTAATCACCTTCTTGAACAAAGAATACAAATTGCCTTATGAAAGTCAAACGAATGTTAAATTTAAGATAAAACTTTTAATAAACATAAATTTTGACATTACGCTCCACCACTACCTCATGCCTACTTCCTCACCCTCCTTGATTGTGATTGTAAGTTACACCACTAAATGCCTTGGGAATGTAATGAGGGAGTTTTGAAAACATGAAACCTCCTTGCATTGAATTGTAACTAAGGGTGAGAAGGTGTGTGAGGAACCTATGTCCTACCCTTCTCTTTAAATTATTAGTGTATTAGTCACTATGGACACATATGCTTTGTAAGTCATCCATTGAGCATATTTGAATTATCCCACATACATCGGAGGTAGTGGTTATTAAAATAGTTTTAGTATTTAAATAAGTGTTTAGGCTAGTGATGGCATCCATGAATATTATTGTTCCAAGTTTGATCAAAGGAGGTTTCCCCATCAAAGTGGCCTATGATCTAAAGGATATTTTGGGTTATTTTTCAAAGTTCATTTCATTGTTCATTTATTTTTTATAGTTCTTAAATCTATGCAGAAGGATCATCACATATGGTATCAAAGCACTTTCTCAGCCTACAAGTAGATTTAAGATTTTCTTTTAATAGTGTCTTTCCAAAAGCTATGTCATTTATGAAAATATTTTTCCTTGCCTCTATTTTTTACATATTCATTGTAAGTTTAGATAAGGGTAAATACCCCTCTACATAACTATAGGAAGTACTTGGGCATAAGCCTTAAAACTCATTGTGAGGAGTACCAGAGGAACCCCAAAGTAGCTGGACCATAGAGAGGACCTACAAATGAAAAAGGAAACAACCCCATCTCAATTGACTACTTTACACCTGATAAACCATTAGTTATCACTTAGGAGTAAATATGTGGCTAAAACATTTCCAAAGAGCGGTACTCATTAAAATAACATTGATAGATAGAGGGACTCCTTAAAACCTTTAGGTAGCTAAATAGACTTAGGGGCCATACCCAACATAATAGTTTCAAAATACCAACAATAGAGTGATCATAGCTTAGATCAGTTGGTCATCGTGCACTTGCAGATAGGCTTTTGGTAGGACCAACCAAGTGGCAATCATTTTTTTTAAGTAAAAAACATTTTATTTTTTCACCATAACTCTCCCTCTACAATTTCATTGACTATCATAATTTCTTGAAACACCTAAAATTCCATTCTAAACTTTTTTTTCTTGAAGGTCCATATCAAAATTCCATGTCTATTAGCCAGAATCCTCAATTTTTGATTTATTTGGGTTTTGCCATAACTTTTTTAGTTTTTTAACTCTTAAACTTTCCCATAATGTTCCTCTACCTTTTATGCTTCTTTGTCCCTTTTGGAAAAAATTTCTAGTTTTTTCATTATTAATCTAAAATTACCCTTGCATTCGTTAATCATAACCAGAAGGTGCCAAAAAACTAGTAAAAGTACATTTACCCCTTCCGATTGAGCCCAAATTAAAATTGTCTTATTGACCATGTTTTAGAATGTGTTTTTCTATCATTTTTGCCCATGCCAAACTTCACCAAAAATTGCACCATTGAAAGTGATGCTTGTGGCAATAGCCTAGGTTTTTTTCTTATCTAAGAGGGTCATCCCATTGCTTTCAATAATAAATCCCTTTCTAGAAAAAGATTTGTTTTATCTAAATATAAAAATGAAATGATGGAAATTCCACATGCAGTACAAAAATGGAAGCCATTATTGGGAATCATTTTCGCATCAAAACTAATCACCAAATTCTAAAACATTTTATAAACAACAGGTCTCATCACTGACAAAAAAAAATGGGTCAATAAACTCATGGGCTATGTTTATAGGATCTATTACAAGAAGGGTAAAGACAATGTCATGGTAGATTCTCTCTCACATACATTTGAGGACAAAACTTCCCTTTCTACCATCTCCATGCCCATTATGAACTAGTTGGAATCTATACACCAATGGTATGCAAATGATCCCTCCTTACACCACATCATTCAATAATTGGCCATTAACCCATTTGTAATATGGCATTATTCTTGGGATGGTGTTTCTCTACAATATACGCATCATCTGGTGGTTCCCCATAGTATAGACCTTTATCAATCCATATTCTATGAAATACATGTTTATCCATCAGTAGAACACTTAAGATTTCTTAAAACATATGAGCAGACACATCAAAACTTATTTTGAAAGGGGATGAAAAGGTAAATTAAATAAATGGTGGTTGAATGTGATACCTGCCAATGCAACAAAAGTGAAATAGTAATGATTCCTAGTTTTCTTGATCTGTTTCCCATTCTTACTAGAATCTAAATAGATATTTCTATGGATTTCATTAAGGGGCTCCCTAAATCAAGAGGAGAAATAGTGATACTAGTCATGGTAGATTGCCTCTCTAAATATAGTCATTTTTGTGCCCATAGCCATCCCTATACAACATCCACATTCGTACAAATTTTCTTAGATCAAATCGTTTGCCTTCATGGCATCCCTTCTACAATCATCTCCGATTGTGATGCAAATTTCACTAGTAATTTTTGGATGGAGTTATTCTGATGCACATGCACATAACTAAAGATGAGCTTCGGATATCAACACCAAAAAAATGGCCAGACATAAATTGTCAACAAATCTTTGGAAACATTCCTTCATTTATTTGTTTTAGAATAACAACACCAGTGGGAAAAGTGGATTACCCTCATAGAATGGTGGTATAAAACCTCCTACCACACTTCTACTAAAATGACTTTATATAAAACACTTTATGATCAAGCACGCCCCACCACTTCTTGCATATAACCAAGTAGTTCAACACTTTAGGCAGTCAACACTACTCTCCAACATAGGATCAGATTCTCAGTAGCCTGTGGAAAATCTCCATCTAGCACAAAATCGAATGAAGTAACAAGTTGATCAACACCATTTTAAGTACACCTTTCAACCCGAAGATATGGTTTTTATTCATCTGTATCCATACAAAGAAACATCCCTAAAACTAAAAGGGTGTCATAAGCTTGATCTAAGGATTTATGGGCCATATAAGTTTCTCTGATAGATTGGGTATATTTTTTATAAGTTGGAGTTTCCACCTTCCTCCCGATTTCACCCAGTCTTTCATGTCTCATGTTTGAAGAGAGTTCTTGGAACAACCATTAGAGTGCAAATAGTTTTACTAAAACTTGATAATGAAGGATTCATCCTTCTTGAATCAAAATCATTTTTGGACAAGTGTACCTTCCCAGTTGACTCTCTCTCAATCATGGAAGTCTTAATTCAGTGGCATGAATTACAACAAAAAGATACAACATGGGGACCATTATTCTAAATTTAGCAAGGATTCCCACATCTAAAGATTTGAGGATAAATATTTTTCTAAGGGAGAGGGGATGTTAGGAATTTTTTACTACCCTTCTCTTTGCATTATTAGTGCATTAGCTGCTATGGATGTATATTCTTTGTAAGTCATTTCTTGAGAATATTTAAATTATCCCACATACATGGGAAGTAGTAGTTGTTGGAATAGATTTAGTATTTAAGTAAGCTTTGAGACTTAATGAATGCATCCATGAATATTATTGTATTGAGCTTGCTCAAAGGAGGTTTCCCCCTCAAAGTGATCGGCAATCTAAAATTTATTTTGGGTTATTTTCCAAAGTTCATTTATTTTTTTGTAGTTTATAAATATATGTAAAAGGATCCTCACAAGGTGGTACAATAGCCACCATTTTTTCCAATGCCTCCTCATTTAATATCTACATGAAAGGTTAAAGTAGCTAGCCAATATAGCCGTCCAATGTTACATTTTAAAAGTGCCTTTAAAAAATAAATTGATTAATTTTTTTAAGGGGATGAAAGCTTGTTTAATTTATTTTTAAATATTTATTTTGATAATTAAATTCAATGGAACATTTCCCTCTTATATCATTCACACCAATAGGGGTTTCAAAATTCACTATTTGTGCATCAAGAACCCATACAACATTTCAATACCCATCTCTAATTTTGATAGAATAGAGCAAATAAGGCTCATGTTTTCAAGAGAACATTCAACATATAAGATACATATTAATTGAAAAAATGAGTTTTATAAGATAAAATTACTACAACATAGACTCATATTTTTTTACAAGTATTTTCTCAACAATTTTTAATTTGGATAAGGTATTTAGACATGAATGAGAAAGTGAGAACTAACAAAGGTTTCATCAACTTCTCTAAAATATTGTAGATACACATCCAATAATTGATGATTGAAAATTATTGATTTGGAACACTGATGTTCCATTAGATCCAACCACTAGATAATAATTTAATAATAATATTGATTTATTCAAAACAAATGATAATGTTCATCACCTTATCAAAATAAAATTTCTTAAAACAACTGATTTCACATAGCATTGAAACAAAAATAGTAAGTACCAATCCATTAAGAGGCTAGAATGAAGAACATGATGTGGAGTTATTGATTACTAACAATGCAAGGGTGATGTTTACTTCTTATCTATGGATATAAATAGGACTTTTAAATGGATCTTTAGGATATAGTTGAGATATAATATTCAAATTGGGAGTGCCCCATCGAAACCACCAACATATGCTTTAGTGGAATTTGACTATTACTTCATAATGTCATTTGAAGATGCATCTCCACATATGATTCTAATTATACCAATACAAATGGGATGCCTATGCCAACTACCCTTACAATTTTCTTAGGAATTAACAATACACAAATCACATGTGTTGACTCTTCCCAAAATAAAAATTAATAATAGACAAAAGAGAAAACAAGATTAACATTTTTAGCTATATCTCATATAAAGCCCTTGAAAGTAATCATAATTTCACTCTATTTTCAAATGGATAGTTTTAAATTGGCATGGTAATTGAAAATTCACATGTCTTAACACTTAATATATCCATAATTTATATAGAACTTACAAAAAGATAAGATTTGATCTTTATTTATATATCACATATCAAGTCATTACATGGACTAAGAATATTACCTCCTTTCACAAGTATACACTATCTTATCATTACATTAAAATGGCCAATAGTTAATCACTTTCATATTAACTTATGGAAAGTCAAAGAAAATAAATTTGATATGCCTAAACTCATTAGCAACATAATCACATTCCCTTTCCCATATGACTATTTAAAGATATTTAAGAGTGGAAAATTAATGGATTAAGAAAGGGGGAAGAACAAATATTTGGATTATTGGTGAAACAAATGCATACATGAATAAATATATCATGTATGTTCATCTATGTTTTATTAATACTGTATTATTTTTTGTTTTTCCTTTGAATATTATATTTAATAAATTGAAAATAAATATAAAAAATAGTTATAGTTATAATAATATATTTCAATTGAAATATATTTTATTATATAAATTATTATACCAATAAAAATAGATATAAAATCTGTTTTAAGGCCCAGGATACCACACACCTTTTTTATAGTTTAGAAGGTAGCTTACATCATATAAGACTATCTTATACTTTCACAATGAAAAAGGTACATTAATCTATTTCAAATGCATACTTTATCCATTACAATATTTAAACTTGTGACATCTTTTTTACAAATAAAAAATTTATATAATTTATATTTCTATAAATAATAAATATTTATTTTTATATTATATTATAAAAAATACTACTAACTCAAATATCTTAAATACATATCTAATAAATACTAAAAAATGTAATATAATATAAATATTTTGAAGTTATTATCACATTTAACACACATAAAAAAACTAATTACTTAAAACATAATTTAACATGATATAGTCTTATCTAATACATCACACTATAATAACTACCTTTTACTTGATGGGATAATACAATGTGGTATCGAAATTAGCTATTACTATAATAACCTAAAATATATTATTGTTTATCCTCACATAACACAACTCTTACAATAATTAAGTCTTAGTATAGTAACCTTTGACATATAATGTTTAGATAATATAATGGTGAGATTTGCCATACAAAACACATTATAATGCTTATCCTTGCCTAACAAAGCACATATTAATATAGAAGAAAAAAAAATTGTAAAATTTTGATAACCAAAATTCTTATCACAATAAGTTTAAATACAATAATTTTTACTCTCACCCATAAAAACATAATTATCTATTAAAATAATAATTTTAAATGGGACAATTCTTATGTTCCCCTGACACAAGCTATAATAATTTCTTCCAATATAATAATAAAAAATGGGTAAATAATTATCCTCAAGTTAATATAATTTTAAGTAGAGCTCCACAAAATCACATAATTGCATCGGTTATCATCATACGTTTAAAGTATAGCTCCACAAAATGGCATGGGTTATTCTCATATGTTTAAGTTGTATTTTATATTTAAAAAATGAATTTTTTTATTAAATTTATATTTATTAATTTTTATTTAAATAGGTTTTATAGTTTAATTTAATTTAAAAAATATTAAAATATTATTATAAATATTTTTATAAAAATAATGATAAAATTTAAATATAAATTTATTTAAAGTTTTACAAAGACTCGGTCTATTATCATTTATAAAACGTAAACTTTATTTTTAATGAAATAAAATATTTTAAAATTAAAATTATTAATAAAAAATTAAAAAATAACAATAAAATAAACTTTATTTTTAATAAAATAAAATATTTTAATAATTTTATTAAAAAATAATAAAATAAAATTTGTCAATTATTATTTTTTTTTTTAAATCATATTTTAAAATTGTCACCATGATTTGATTAATATCATTGTTACATAAAAATAATATGTAAATCTTAATAACTTTAAAAGTCATTATTCAAATTTGATTTTTAAGAAAATTCCAAATACTACTTATAAAGTAGATTTATATAACATTTATTTTCCTTAAAAATTTATAAGGTCATTTTATTATATATTTAATGATATAAATATATAAGACCACTTTGTATTTTAATGTTTATATAAAAAGATACACAATTCTTTATATATTTTATAGCTTATTTATTATATATAGAAATAACCAATTGTCTATATATAGAGATAGATAATTTTTTATAAATGGAAATAGTTAATTTTTTATATTCTTAGGATCCTAATCCCTATACACAAATATACCCAATTCCCTATACACAAAAATATCTAAATCTTTATATGTCTTGTACCCTACTTCCTATACATAAACATAAAAATTCTCCTAAAACTTTTTAAAATGAATCGAAAAATAATTGTTTTAATCCTCTATACACAAAAATACCTGATTTTTTATACATTGAAACCCCTAATTCTTTATATCCTTGAAACCCTAATCCGTATACACAAAAATACCAAATTCCCTATACACGAAAATGCCTAAATCCTTTTATAACCTACTCCTTATGCATGGAGATAGGGATTTTCGTAGATCCCTATAAAATGCGTCGGGAGAGAATTGTTTTAAAACAAAAACAATGTGCCAAAAATAAATAAGACAATATGGAGCACTGGTTTGTGACAATGAAAATGAAAATGATGGCAGACACAGATAATTTCTCTAAGTTATCAGCAGAGCCAAAACATGTATTGGAAAAAATATTGGCTTTGCTTCCAGTAGACAAAGTATACCAAAACCGTATCGTCTCTCAAGAATGGAATAGTTTGTTATCTTCTAACAGATTTTTAAATTTATGGACCCGTTGTTCTGGGAGAGATCCATTGTTAGTCTTATGTAAAATGGATGATGAAGAAAAGCATGCTAATTTGGCATTTTCCTTCTCCAGAGGGACATGGACGACTTTGCCATCTCCATTGCTTCCAAGCAGAGTAAGTGGAAGCATGTTTTCTTATCATGGATCAGCCTCTGGTCTATTCTTAATGGATGTTGCGATTACCACTTCCTCGGCTCATGGTTTTGTGGGTTTTGAGAGAAGATTGTGTGTTTGCAATCCATTTGTGCAAACCTTTTTTGCCGTTCCTCCAATGCAAGCGCAGATGCATCTGATGCAGACAGGGATTGTGGGTTTGGGAAAGGAATCAGTTGAGTCTAACAAAGAACGCTACAAGGTGGTTGTTGTGGCCCATGGAAATGATGGAAGAGGACAAACCATCAATATCTATGACTCTTCTCAAAACACATGGAAGAAAACTTTGGTCTTTCCCGGTGATATTTGGCTAAATAGAAATCCTGATATGGTTATTTCTAACTCTTTCCTTTTCTTCATGACAGGATATCCCAAAGGGATTATGGTGTACAACACCCAAAGCGAAAATCAACCAGGTAATAATAGTGATAATTTGTCAGGCATGAGTTTTGTATCCTTTCCTCCGGCCCCACAAAATCTGTGGCTTCAGCTACCATTGGAACGTAGGCCTAGAATGCCATGGTCACAACTTGTTGCTTGTGGGAAATCTGTGCTGCTACTGGGAGCCTTGTTAAATACTCCTTTCCAGACTCAAGCTCAGGTTATTCTCTACAGATCTGATTTTTTGGAAGATATTATTATATGGGAGCTTCATTTTGAATCCAAGGACAATTTGTTTTGGACTGAGATTGCTCATATATACCCCCATTTGTGATCCAACGTTTCAAACATGAACTCAAAAATGGTATGCAGGGTGTTGGAGTAGGGGAAAACATTTGCTTAATAATGCATGGTTGCAAGGAAGTGGTTTCATATAATTTAAGATGTGGGTCATGGCATTGGTTCCCCATTTTTCCAGAAGCACCTATTAATCTAGAGTCAGTGAAGGGGATGGCTTTTGAACCTAGGCCTACTGCGAAGTTCTGAGTCTAGGCCAATGAATTGAATCAATTCAAAGAAGATTTGTGGCAGTTCCACTTGGAATTCATTTATGCAGCCTCTAGATTTCATGTTATTAAACGACATTAGATGATTGGATACATCGAGTCAATTTTGAATTTTGAATTTTGATTTGCATTTCTTTATTCTTATTTTCGAGTTGAATTGAGACATTTGGAGTCATGCCATCAAATTATCCTCTGCAAGGGCAGTTTGTAAGGTTGTTTTTTTTTCAAAATCATAAATTTAAATGTAGTTTGATATAGTTTGATATTGCACCTTCCATATGGGACTTGCTTGAGAAGTTCTTGAAACTATATAGTCTAGAATTTAGATTCCAGAACCGAGGAACGAGTTTCTGGGATCTGGATCTGAATCTATTAAAATGTAAGTGTTATTGTTAATCACTGATTTCTTAATGCCTTATACAATTGCAATACCGATCCTTTTCTAATATTCAAGGTTTATTGTTTTTTCAGCTGGTAGAAACATGACATTTAGTTCAACTTTATCTGTTTGCATCTTATGAGTTGTTTTCTCAGTACTTTCACTAGTTGCCCCTATTTACGCAGCTTCATGATATAAAAAAACCCTATGAATATGAAAGTGGCTTTATGTTAAAATTTTGTGAAGTCTTTGAGGTAGACTATGCTTTATATCCCACCAGACATGCACAAGTTTTCATCATTTGAAGTAAATGGTGGCAGAATGAGTTCTTTGTGATGGCAATCAGTGGTTGGATTATGGTGCTTTCCCGGCCATCAAAAGCAAAGGTTACTCGTTACTGAAATCTGTTCAATTGAAGACAAAACAGATTAGAAAGAGAAAAAGGAATAAGAGCCCCTTTAGAGCAACCTAATGAAATCAATTTGAGTTTTGAGTTTGTAAATTTTTGTGCTGCCAAACATCATGACCAGAGTTTATTCTTTGGCCGGCTGCATACAACAAAATGCTATGATTAGATTAATTTGAATTTGGTTACTTTAGTTACACATAATTATAAATTTTGTAAGTGTAGTCTTTGGGCATATAACTCTGTACATCCAACCCATCTCAATGAAAAAGAATAATGTTTCAAGAAGTTTTTATGATTATTTTATGTTTTCCTATATCCATATTGATTTTTGAAAGGATGTCCCATACTAAATAAACAAAGAAACAAAACAACATCCCATGGCCCATTACAGATAAATTCCAGCAAGATTTGGAATTCATCCCAACATATAAAACTCTGACAAAAATAAAATACCATTTTGATGATGGCCAGTTACTGGTCTTTGCATCTCATGGGAAACCAACTACAAAAAATAGTAAAAGCAAATGTTGCTTCTCTTTGGATCAAAACTACAGGATAGTTTTCCAGGATTTTGGTTCCCCTTTTGCAAGTAATTAAGAGATGTGATTAGCGTGAAATCTGATGTTAATTGTTTTGTATAACACAAAATTATTTTATTAATAATAAATATTTTATTAATTAAACTGATTGGATAAATTAGAAAAAAATAATCCATTTAATTGAGACTTAAAAAATCAATTAGATTTGATTAAGACTAAATAAATGTGGGGTGATAGTAAATAGTTAAAATTATTAGATAATATTATATTTATTATAATTAATATTGATTAATTTAATTGATATATTTTAAATGTTGAGATGAATATTTTTTGAGGTGATTATTTTTTATTTAATATATAGTTTTTTCTATTGAAGGGTTTTATATAGATTAATAATTTCATCATCTTTTTTACAATAATTTTATCGATTGATTATAAATGGCTTCAAACTAATTGTACCATTTACATTAAACTCCATGACCACCATTTAATTGTAACTATAAGTTACATCCCGAAAAGCTTTGAAAATACAATGAAAACGTGTCAACAACATGCATCCACCCTCTTACTCAATTTTAATGTGGGGAAAGGGTGGCACAATAACCCCCACTTTTTTTCACTTCCTTCTCATTTAATATCTAAGTACCTTTCTTTTAAGTTTTTTATTTTATTTTAATTTAATTTAATTTTTTTAAAGGGGATGAAAGCTTGTTTAATTTTTTTTTATATTTTTATTGTGATAATTAAATTATTTGGAATGCTTTTCTTATATATATTATTTATATAAGCGACGGTTTTCAAATTTAGTGTTTATGTATAAAAAATTCATAGACTAAAGGTATAATTGTCAAAGAAAAATAATTTTGTTGTAAATTGACATCAGGACTAAACTAGAAGATTCATGTTACATATTTGTTTTCTTCCTTTTTACTCAAGAATTTACTTTTGAAATATGATGCATTAATTTATTTCAAGTATTTTTCTCTTTTCAAATCTCAACTTTAGACGAAGAATTTAAGTTTAAATAAAATTACACAGCATTTGGTATTAAGTGGTGCCTTTGGTTCATGTTTACAAGTAATGCCATTGTGCTTAAACTACTGCATCCATAGCCTAACACAGCGGTAACAACAACATCTAGACATCCTCCCTATAAATCGTCAGAGATAAATAAGGACCATGTCATGTCATTAAGACCAAGGGTGGGATAATCTCTCTTGGTCAACAACATTAATTAAGATAAAAAATAACTTTGACTACCTTAAATGATTCTGACTTGTAAACTTATAAAACAGAAATAGAGAAAATATATTTCTTACTCAAAACTAGGTACCACCAAAAAGAAGTAATCAAAACTAGAATTGAGAATGTTAAACTAATTATTATAAAGAAACTACCAACCATATAGCTCTCAAATAATGAAACTCTGAAAACAACAATTGTACAGATCAAGTTATCTAAAGCAAAGATAAACAATATTATTGATGTAAATAACAAGTAGAAAGGGGGTGTGTAGCTTGAAAATGTTCATTTCTATTTCTTGTTAGGACTTAGAGCTAGTTTAGTTAAACAAATAATGAGTCACTTAAATTGATACTTTTACACTCTTATTTGGGTAGCAATCTTAAAAACAATATCTAGAGAACTAGGCCTTAAAAAGAGTTGCATACCCAAATTCATAGTTCACATAAAACTTAGAATATAAAATAGAACTACATGCATACTACACCTTGATCTTATTCGGAAGCAAGTATGTAGCTAGTCTAAGAAGTGAAGGATGCTTTTAGTATGCAGGTGAATAAGATGGGATTTGGGGTTGTGTGCTAAACAAAATTAAAGTTAAATAAAAAAGTAAGACCATTATAATAAGACTCTAATTAGATAAATAAAGCAAAGATAATAATTCTATGATATACTCAGAAGGATCCTAGTTGGATCGTCATAGTTTCCAAGGATTTAAACTAAATTTTGAGGTGGAATGTGACTTTTTGTTATATGTTTTATACATGTTACTATCATGGCAACCTCGATGCTTATATAATAGACATGAATGATGAACAGTGAGTGACTTAAGATTTGGTTGATTTCGATGAGTCAAGTCTCTAGCTAGAGCATAACCTACTCATATGTAGATGCCTAACCTTATGGTTAGATGCTTGCTCATTTGGTAAAGGATAATAGATGTCTAACCTACATGGTTAGATGCTTTCCATTTGGTAGAGAATAATAGATATCTAACCTATATGGTTAGATGCTTTCTTAGTTGGCAAATGATATTTGATCGAAAATAGTATAGCTGAGTTATATCTATAGACAAACATTGATTAAACAAAAAAATTATATATTTTAAGATATGGGGAGGTGCCTACATTGTGGTATTAGAGCCTACGTTTGAAAGCTAGGACTTAAGCCTACTATGACCTACGCTTACTAAAATATTGATTATTGATGTTAACTTGTTGAGAGAACTAAAAATTATGGAAAAACTAATTTGGTTAAAACTGGTTGTTCAGACATGGCTCATGGAAAAACTTCAAGGAAAGGAAAAGAAAAATGGACAAAGAATAAAGGAAAAATGAAACTTCCCTCCACTTTGAAAGAACCTATTTACACTTATGACTCAAAAATAATAGCTGTAATCCTAAGTAAATTAAAACCTTTGAAAGTAGAGCTAGTTAAAATAAAACCAGTTATGATTGAACCTATAGTCAAATTTTTATTTAAGAGACCTTCAACAATAAGAGACTTTTTATTTGGAATGGGTTTTGATGCACCCTACATAAGCCCTGAAGTATGTAAGGAATATAACCGATGCCCCCAATATGTGGTTCACTTAGAAGATGAAGTTCCTGAAAAAATGAAATTGGATGAAGAAGATTTTATTTAAAATTTTTTTTGAATCAATGTTATACAAGCATCTATATGTTATATTTATAAATCTTATTCTCTATAAAGCTAATAAGTCTATGTAATCAAAAGTTGAATAAGATTATCAAATGTTTTTTATCAATCCTATGTGTGACTGTGATCAATAATAGAAAATATGAGAAAAATTAGAGTTATCCAAAAGAGAGTTATGCTATCAATTATTTTGATAAAAAACTTAAGAGATTGTGTTATTTCTATCAGAAAACCAAATGGAAAGACCTAGGTGATCAACTAGGAATTAAAGGGAAAATATGAGATACACAAAATCCAAAAATTAAAATGTTGAACAAATTTCAAAAAATAGAGAACTAGGGATAGAATCCCTCATCAATTTGTTGATTGAACAAAAAGATAAATTGGACTCACTTGAGTAGGTGATTAACGATCTTATGTCAAGGCAAGAAAATATAGAAAACATAATGGAACCTAACCTTGTAAATTTTCCTAAAGAAGATCCACCACTAGTCAATGAAATGGAGGTTTTAGCTCCCAGAATTGAAGTTCCATTTTCTTATCTAAGCAAGGACTTGAAAAAAAATTTACCCCCTAAGTTTGACGGGAAACAGTTAGGTGAAGGAACTGAGAATTGGCTAAATAAAATGGAAAAGTACTTCAACTTGAGAAACTACAATGATGTATTAGTGTCGGTTTTTATTTTTTCCTATTTTTTAATTAGGAAAATTATATTTCTTGTGCATACATAGAGTTTTCCTACATTTGTGGGATAGGCTAACTTATGTGGAGGTGTGTGTCATAGATGTCATAAGTAACTCCCTTGATGGGAGTTACTTCTTTATTCTTGGCACCTTGTCACCACCTTTCATGGAGGAGTTACAATCTATTCTTGGGGTGCCTTGTCCACCTTTTTTGGAAGAGTTACTTACGTACTCTCCTATATGTATTCCTCACTTTAGCCATCTCAGGTTAATCAAATTTTAGTTTTCTCTATTTTGTCTTGTGCAATTTATCTTCTTATATAATTTAAAATTGCTTTCGCATCTATGTGGTGTGCACTTGCTTCATCTCGTATGATCACGTCTCTATTGCATTCGCATTATTTGGATTCTGGCAACAAATCTGATATGGTATCAGAGCAAGAACAGTAATCGTGTGTCTGGTTATGCTTTTAGTTTATTTTAAAATCAAGAGGAGTGGAGTTCTCTTTATTTTTTTATTTCTAGATCTAATCTAAAATTTAAAAAAAATCTTTCAATATCATTTCTTACATCTTGGGATCCTTGGCCTTTGGGTGTCTTGGTTGTCTTCACTTCAGGTGCTAGTTTTGTTTCTGTTCTTGGGCGTCATTGTTGTGTGGAGCAGCAGAAGGAGGAGCAGCATTCAGTCCACGCCAAGCTTCTGTAACTATGCGCCAACCTTCTTCTAGTTTATGCCTAGCTTCTGGTCAGCAACGCCTTCTGTTCTGCCACGCCACAGTCCTTCCAAAAATGTGACAAGCAGGTCGTATGGCTTTCAGTAGGTTTGCATATTTCTATTTTGTCTTTTCTGCAAGTAAAATTTTGGACTGTGCTTTTTTGGCACCCCTTCCTTGCTTGGCGTCCCATGTGGTGCCCCTTAGGCACGTGGCATCCATCAATTCTGTCTTTGCTTTATTATTTTTAGTTAAAAATTGACTTGTAAAACAAAAATTAGTCAATTTGACTGAATATTTAGTTTTTTAGACAGTTTGGTAATTTGAGGGTTTTCATTTAAAACTTGTATATTCAACCTACGAAGACGAAGGATAAGGCCCGGGTTGGCGAGAGGCCAATTCCCCCTCACACAAACCTCCTTTGGATTCCTCGTTCCATGCCAAATTCAACGAGTGGTTAGAAGGCTACTTTCTCTCACATAACAGGTATTTTTTTAATGTTTTAGTGCTTTTTTTTGCAAAAACACTAGTTTACAGGAAAATTAAACTTTTAATATCTTGCAAATGGTAGCTCAAATTTGGGTGCCATTTTTTGCAAAAGTGTTTGTAATTCAATTCTCCACAGTGTAGGCTTATTATTTGTCAAAAGTGCACTAGTTTATAAAATGCCTAAAATTTGGGTCTCTTAGAACGCATTTTCAGTTGAATTCGACGTCCTATTTGCTTTAAGTCTTGCACTGATTTCTCTAAGATGCATTCTTGACTAAATATGATGTCTTTTGAGCATGCACTTGCATATTTAGGGGGGATCAATATTTCAGGGGGGTGTGATTGCTTTTTTCAACTTACAAATCTTTGCTTTTATTCTCTTTTTTGCATAATTTCACAACTTGCAATCAACACAACTTCACCTAAATTCAGCTTAAAATAGATTCTTTTCAACTTAAACCCCTAACACCCTTCAACTATCATGAATGGAAAGTTAAAATGTCAATCATTCTTAGAAGCAAAGGGTTGTATAGGATCACCATGGGTACTGAAATAAAATCCAACACTGATGCTAAAAAGATCAAGTGAAAAAACTATAGTGATGAAGCCTATGAATTACTGAGCTTGTCTATGTCTCTAGAATTTTTCTTCCACTTAAAATCCTCAAATACTCTCAATGAAATATGGGACACCATAAAAAACTTATTTGGGAAGCTTGATGAGATGAGAGGTCATGAGCTCGAAAATGAACTCATAAGTCTAAGTTTTAGCAACTTTGACACCCTATAGGACTTCTTCACTAAGTTTAAGGCCCTTAGATTGTAATTGAAAGAATGCAGGATAGAGAAGAAAGATGATCAACTCATTCTTTCTATTCTTGCAAAGTTAGGTACAATTATTCAGTCTTTGTCTCCACTTTCTATGCCATAAAAAGTGCCCTTGGCACTACATGGAAAATGCCTTCTTTGGATTCATTCATTGCCGACTTGACTAGGGAGCAAGATAAGCTAATTCAAATGGACACAATGAAGTCTACTCAACCCCAAGCTTTGATAGCTATAAATGGTAAGGATAAGACTTCAACAAAGGAGAAGAAGAAAAAGAATAAGGACCAGGAAAAAAAGAAAGAAAACAACAATCCTACCAAAAACAACACTGAGACTTCCTCTTCCAATGCTAAACCTAAGAAGGAGAAGGTTAAATGTGCATATTTTAAAAATGCATGGCATGATGAATACAAATTCATGAAGAAACAAATAAATCACCTAACTCATCTTCTAGAGAAAAACAACATAAGTGTTCCTGAATCCATCAAGCAAAATTCATCTACCCAAGATTCTACCAAGGCAAAAGGCAAGGGTAAGGAGAAAAAAAAGGGCAAGGCCCTTCTAGCTACTGCAGCTTCTACAACATCATAGGTCATTGATTCAGGTGCTTCTCACCACATGGGCTCTTCACTAGTTGATTTTTCATCTTTAAAGCTTTGTAGTATGACTTCAATTAGTTTGGGTGATGACACATCAGTTTCATTGCAAGGAGAGGGTCAGTTGAAATAAGAGGAACATTCAATAATGTTCTAAGTGTTCATTATCTTTCAACCAATCTCTTATCAGTGTACCAAATCACTCACATTGGTCGGGGCATGAGAGTTGAATTTTCACCAGATTCAGTGGCTATCAGGGAGTTGCATAGTGATACTACAGTGGCAGTGGGTAGGGCAGATCACTAAGCCAAGTTATACACCTTCTCACATTTTACATTAAATTCTTCTCCAACAGCATTGCTAACTCATTCAGACGGAGTCAACAAATTGTGGCATGAGCGGTTTGGCCACCTTAACTACCGCTACCTTGAGCAACTTTGCAAACATGAAATGGTCATTTGCTTGCCTCATGTCCAATTCTCAAAAGGACTTTGCGAGGGGTGCTCCCTTGAGAAGCATCCTGAAGCAAAATTTGACAAAGGCAAAGCTTGGAGGGCTTCACAACATTTGAAGTTAGTCCACAATGATGTATCGGGACCCTTTCCCAAACCATCTTTCATAAGGGCCAAGTACATCCTCACTTTCATTGATGATTTCTCTAGGTACACTTGGATATATTCTCAAACAAAAGTCTGAAGTGTTTGAAAATTTTCTAGACTTCAAGGCTCTTATTGAGAAATAGAGTGAGAAATCCATCAAGGTTCTTTGAACTAATAATAGAGGGGAGTATGTCAGCATCAGGTTTGAGCAGTTTTACACCATAGAGGGGATTGATTTGCAGTGCACAATCACTTACAGTCCTTCATAGAATGGGGTTGTAAAACACAAAAATAGGTTCTTGAAAGAGAGGGGTAGATGTATGATTCACTCCAAATCTTTAGCACCATAGTAATGGGCCGAAGCTATCAATTGTGCTTGCTACATTCAAAACAAGGTTCCTCACAAAGCTTTGAAAGGGATAACACCCTTTGAAGCTTGGCATAAAAGGAAACCTGATGTTGAACACCTCAGGGTTTTTGGATCCTCAGCCATAGCCCGCATTCCAGAGAAGAAACGCAAAGCTATGGAATGTCAGTCCAAGCCTTACATCGTTGTAGAATATCTGGATGGTATTAAGGGGTATCACCTTCTAGATCCAGTCACTCATGAGTTGTTCATCGAGAGAAGTGTCCATTTTCAAGAGAGTCTTAGAGACTCAAAACTTGACAATTCTTCTCCCTCATCGAATCTAATTTTTCATGATGATTCCTCATCAAATTTAGATCAGCCACAACAAGTTCTTGAGCCAGAGACATCTTTTTCTTCTTCAAGTTCAGAAAGCCAAGATAGTGACGCAGAGTCATCCACCTCTAGTCAGTCAGAGGATGAGGAGTTAGCACCTGACTCACCCACTTTTGGGCCACTTTGGGCCAAATAGACACTTGAGAGTGCTGGCACTTGGGTAGGAGATCCCATAGATGACAGATGTACTAGGGGGATTTTCAGAGAGATCCACATGCCTTCTTTGCTATAGTTTTAGATCCACAGACTTTTTGAGAGGCATCAGGGGTACCTAAGTGGGATAGTGCTATGGAGGAAGAATATTATTCTTTAATCAAAAATCACACTTGGAATTTGACTTCACTTCCTAAGAGAAGAAAGATGGTTTGATGTAGGTGGATATATCAGACCAAGTTTGTAGCAGATGGGTTGGTTGATAAGTACAAGGTGCGATTGATCGCCAAGGATTTCTCACAGGTGGCAGGCATTGACTACTCAGAGACCTTTACACTTGTTGCAAAGATGACTTCTATCTGACTCACCTTGGCTATTACTATAGCACATGGTTGGGATGTGCACTAGATGGATGTGAAGAGTGCCTTTCTTCACGGAGACCTAGAGGAGGAGATCTACATGAAGCAGCTGCCAGGATTTGTTCAAGATTCTTCCTTAGTATGTAGACTTAGGAAATCTATTTATGGCCTCAAACAGGCCTCTCGGGCTTGATATGCCAAGATGGATTCCTTCCTTCTCACTGTGGGTTTCACTAGGTGTCATTCTGATCCTAATGTCTACTTCTTACGGCAGGATGATTCGCTCTTGATTTTGGTTCTATATGTTGATGACCTTTTGATCACCAAGAGTTTTTCATCAACTATTGTAGTGGTGAAGGCATCTCTCTAGGATATATTTGACATGATAGACTTGGTTTTGTTACACTACTTCCTTGGCATTGAGATCTCACAGTCAGATTTAGGGATTTCTCTTGCACAACCTAAGTATGCTCTTGACTTATTGGCTCGATTTCACATGGTTGATTGTAAGCCATCTTCGACTCCCTTTCTATCAGGAGTCAAGCTTGAGGCTGATTGTTCTTCACCATTGGTTGATGCCACTCGGTATCGACAACTTGTTGGTAGTCTCATCTACTTGACTCACACCAGGCCTGACATATCATATACAATGGAACTTGTCTCCAGATTCATGCAAGAACCTCATGAGATGCATTGGAAAGCAGCTAAGAGGATCTTGCATTACATATAGGGTTCACAGAGATATGGGATTCATTACAGATTTGGCATAGAGGTTGACTTGGTTGGATATGCAGATTCAGACTGGGCTGGCGATTCACAGACTCGCAAGTCCACTTTTGGTTATATTTTCTCTCTAGGTTCAGGTCCTATCAGTTGGTTTAGCAAGAAGCAAAATGCTATTGCTATATCATCCATAGAGGTAGAGTACAGGGGAGCTGTTAATGCAGCTACTAAGGCTATTTGGCTTCAGGGGATTCTTTTTGAGTTTGGCATTCCTATCAGGTAGTCCACCATCATTTATTATGACAACAAGAATACCATTCAGATTTGCAAGAATCTAGTTCAGCACTAGTGGACCAAGCACATAGAGATTCACATACATTTCATTCGAGAGCTTATTCATAGTCAGGTCGTTGACTTGATATTTTTTTAGTCTTTGGAGCAGGTTGCAGACATCTTCACCAAACCTTTCACTGAGAGCAAGTTCACTCATCTATGAGCTCTTCTTGGGGTGCAGTCTACATCTACAGTAGCATCATCTTCAGGGGGGCCACTAGCCTCTTCTTTCTTTTGTCTCTTTTTTGGGGGGGAGTTTTTTTCCTACGAGTTTTCTCCTTTTCTCTATCTTATGGGAGATTTTATTTGTACATGGGTACCTCATCAAGCCTAGTTGTCGGGACCCATTTTTTATTTCCACACTGCCCACCCAAGCTACGCTTATGGGGGGTATTAGTGTAGGTTTTTATTTTTCCTTATTTTTTAATTAGGGAAATTGTATTTCTTGTGCATACAAGGAGTTTTTCTACATTTGTGGGATAGACTAGCTTATGTGGAGGTGTGTGTCATAGATGTGTCATAGGTGTCATAAGAATGTCATAAGTAACTCCCTTGATGGGAGTTACTTCTCTATTTTTAGCACCTTGTCACCACCTTTCATAGAGGAGTTACAGTCTATTCTTGGGGTGCCTTGTCCACCTTTTGTGGAAGAGTTACTTACATACTCTCCTATATGTATTCCTCACTTTGGAGATCTCATGCTAATCAGATTTTGGTTTTCTCCATTTTGTCTTCTGCAATTTATCTTTTTGTATAATTTCAAATTGCTTTAGCATCTATGTGGTGTGCACTCGCTTCATCTCATGTGATCACATCTCCATTACATTCACATTATTTGGATTTTTGAAACAACTATGATATGATGCAACTAAGGTGTTGTACGGATCCTACCAATTGGTAGGAGAGGCAGCTAGCTAGTGGACTAACATGAAAAAATTAAATGGAATAACCAAGGAAAATTTGCCCTGGGATCAGTTTGACCACCATTTCATGAAGAGATGGTTACCCCCATTATTCTGTGATAAGAAGACTACTAAATTTCACAATCTAACATAGGGAGGCATGTCAGTCCAATAATATTGGGATAGATTTTACCAAATTACTTAAGTATGTGCCTATGTACTAGAAGGATGAAAGAGGTCAGACTAGAAAGTTCATCCTAGGGCTAAATGCAAACATAAGTGCAGAAGTAGATATGCACGGCCTTGAGAACATGAACGAGGTGATAGAAAAATCTCTTAAATAGGAATAGAATTTGCAAGCCCTAGCTATAGAAAGACAAAAATTTAGCAATGATAGAACTAAAGCCTTTAAAAGGAAACCAGATTTTAGGGGAAAGCAAGTTGTGGATAAAAACCCAAGAGCAAATCCAACAGGCAAAGCACTCCCACCAAATCAAAATCAGAGAAATACTTTTCAAAGGAACAATAATAGGGGAGGAGATAATATTAAGAATGGTCAAAGGAATTAAAATCACCCAATGTATCCTCAACAATTTTTTGGTGATGCCCCGAGGAACCCAATTTTAAAAGGCCCACCAAGAGGATTTTTGCTTGTGAAAGAAATCACTTTGCTTGAGAGTACCCAAGGATGCAGGGACAAATAAGGTTCAATCAACCTTAAAGAGGACCACAACAAAGGATCAATGCTACAGTAAGCAATCACCAAAATAGATAACATAATGTGCCAGTTGAAGCTACAGATAAATTATTGGGTAAACCCATTTCAATTCTCATAGATACTAGTTCATCTAAATTTTTCATTTCTCCATAATTAGTAAGAAAAATGTCTCTTCTAGTGAATCACATGAATGCATCATAGATGGTCCAGTATGGGGATAAGGTAGTCAAGGAAGTGTCTCAATGTCTACCCAAGTCAATAATACAATTTCCATATTTTAAGACCAACTTAGACCTATTTGTAGCACCCTTAGGATCCTATGATGTAATAATAGGGATGAGTTGGCTCACCAAGCACCAAGATAAAATATACTATTATAGAAATTTGGTCAGGTGTTACAATGATGAGGGGAGGTGGGTCATGATTCAAGGTGGTCATAGGCCCATAAAAGTGGAAACTATATCAGATATGCAGTTGAAGAAGGAGAGAAGGAAGGGAGCTCTAATTTTCATGATGATGATATATGTTAAGGATGAGAACAAAGATGAAACAAGGCTAGAAGGGTATCCATTCCTTAGGGAATTTGAGGATGTGTTTCTTGAAAAATTACCTGAAATGCCCCCTAAGAGAGAATTTTATTTCTCAATTGATATTGTACCTGAAGTTGAGCCAATTTCTAGGGCACCCTACAAAATGAACACCACTGAGTTGACGGAACTTAAAATTCAGCTAGAGGAACTCTTGAGTAAAGGATTGATTAGACCAAGTGTGTCTCCTTGGAGAGTGCCAATCTTGTTTGTTAAAAATAAATATGGAACTCTAAGATTATAAATTTATTATAGAATGTTGAATAAGGTCATGATTAAAAATAGATATCCCCTACCTAGAATAGAAGACCTTTTTGAGCAAATAAAAGGATCAATGGTTTTATTGAAGATAGACCTTCAATCAGGATATCATCAGCTAAGAATAAAGGAGGAGGATATTCTAAAAACTACTTTTAGAACTAGATATGGACACTATGAGTTTACCAAAGTACCATTTGGGGTAACAAATGATCCTTGAACATTTATGAACTTAATGAACAGTGTGTTCTATAATTACCTATATAAGTTCATCTTGGTGTTCATAGATGACACTCTAATATACTCTAAAAATGAGGAGGAACAATTAACACATCTTCAATTGGTTCTTAAGAGGTTGAGAGAACTTAAACTATATGGTACATTATCCAAATGTGTGTTCTTTAAGAGGGAAATCCATTATCTAGGCCACATCATATCCAAAGAATGAATTGTAGTAGATCTAGACAAGATAAAGGCAATAATGGAATGACCAATCCCTAAGAATAGATCATAAGTAAGGAGCTTCATATGGTTAGAAAGATACTATAGGATATTTGTTGAAGGTTTTTCTAGGATCACCAACCCGATTAAGACATTGTAAAGGAAAGGTAAGAAGTTTATATGGATAGAGCAGTGTGAAAAAACTTTCTAGATTTTGAAGGAAAAGCTGATGATGACACCCATATTGAAGGTACCTAATCCAAATGAACATTTCATGGTTGTAACAAATGCATCCATCAAAGGATTGGGAGGCGTGCTCATTCATAATGATGGCATAATTGCATATGAGTCTAGGAAATTAAAAACAAATGAATTAAATTATGCCCCTCATGGTTTAGAATTTGTGGTAATTGTTCATGCCTTATAGAAGTGGAGACATTTTCTTATTGGGAAACCTTTTGAACTACACCCTGACCATCAAGGGCTAAAGTACATATTCACTCAACCCAATTTTAATTCTAGGCAGAGAAGGTGGTTGGAGTTCTTCAGTGAGTATGTTTTTGAAATTGAGTATATCAAGGGAAAAAAGAATAGGGTTGCTGATGCTTTGAGTAGGAGTAGACACCTGATGAATATAACAACACTTATATTTAATCTAAAATGGAAAATACTAGAAGGATAGAGGTAAGATCCTTGGTATAATCAAGTGAAAATAATGATAGAAGAAAATCCAAAAGACCCAAGAACTGAAGGATATACCTTGGACAACGAGGGTTTTCTTCGGTATAAGAATAGAATATATGTTCCATATGTAGAAGACCTAAGGAAGATGATTTTAACTGAAGCTCATGATGCACCTTACTTAGTTTATCCAAGGGTAAATAAACTGTATGCTGATCTTAAGAAACTATATTTTTGGCAGGGGTTGAAAAGAGATATAGTATTATATGTATCATGATGCATGTAATGTCAGAGGGAAAAAGCAAAACACCATCATCCTACAGGACTTTTATAACCACATGACATTCCACAATATAAATGGCAAGTTGTTAGTATAGATTTCATACAAGTATTACCTATGATACCCTATAGGCATGATGTTATTATGGTGGTAATTGGCAAGCTTACTAAAGTGGCACATCTCATACCTAAAAATCTAATTGATGATGCACCAACCTTAGCCAATCAATTTATGAAGGAAGTGCAATTTAGGAGGACACTAAAGAAATGAAAATCATATTTCCATTTTTATTTTAAAAATTATGAAGTTAATAAAACTTTTGTAGTGCATTGGGAAAATGCACAATTTAAGGGGGGGATGGGGGCAGGGCTAAGGGGGCAAGGGGATGTCACAACCTCTCTTCCCTCACTATGGACCTATTGCATGCTATGTATGCCAAGAGGAGAACACATGGAACTAACCCTCCCACCACATCACACATAGTCATAAGGCTTAAATAAAATTTAAGTCCATGTAAACTAAATTTTTAATCACCTAAGAAAAAATTAAAAACTGGGATGAGGGGTGAAAACCAGTCAGAAGTGAAGTGGGGAGAGATATCTGGTGAAGGAAGGCTATAATGCATGAGGAGATCGATAGTTTATTTTTTTATTTTTTTTTGGGGGGGCGGGGGGGGTCATGGGGAAAAGGGCAACAAGAGATCAAATGACATTTTAGAGGCAACCATACTACCTTTATGCCACCACCTTTTAACCTGAGTCAATTCTCTAAGTTCTACACCTTAACTCATGATATGACCATGCAAATGGAGGGATCACTACTGGATAAGGAATAGTTAAAAACTAGTCAAGGGCACATAGAAAGGAGGAAGATTTGCATGAAAAAGTTATAAATAATTTATTGATCAATGTTTTGTTGAGGGGAAGCAAATGAATGCACTAATGGTGAGGAGATCTTGGAGGATTCAATTTCTTTTTCTTTCAGAATCTATTTGGTTTAGAAAAGAGGAATATGTGTCTTTATATGGAGGAGATAGAGATCTGAGCAAAGAAGATGGAGGAATTTATTCTTTAAATACTTTTGGCCAAGGATGCATAGACTCAGTGGTAGAGGCATAGCAGCCCAGAATGGGTGAATGATATTCAAATGTAGCTTTTATGTACAGTAGATCTGAGGGGTATAAAAAGTCACCATCTATTTTTGGGGATGGCCTTTCTGGCCATGGAAGATCGACTTGCATAACTATAGATGGGTAAAATATAGTCTTTAATGTTCATTGGCAAACATTGGTAGCCTGCCAATGGGCCAAGCCAAGTTGAAAGAGGATGAATGTGTCCATTAGCAAAGTTGAAGCCCATAAAGGGAATTTTATTCTATTATATGAATTTTGACCATAAAAGATAGATGCTTGAAGCAATAGTCCCAAATGGAAAAGGAGATTTCCATTTTATAAGCCTTTGAGGCTATGGCAAATGAGTTTGATTTGAACCTACATTAGATATGTTTCATGTTATTTAATGATCGATATAGTCTATTTGAGCAAGTATGCAATCTTTGTCATCTATACGTCTAGCCTTTTGGCCCAATGACATTAAAATTACAAGTTCTATTCCCTTCTCTTCTTTAACTTAGCCCAAGATCAACACTGCCACCATAATTTTATCTCAACTATTTCAATTCAAGCGGAACCACATTCCATTTCAGTCAAGGATTTCAAAGGGCACCGAGTAAGTATAATATTTTATTTCAATTGTAAGATAAGTATAATATTTTATTTACATTTTAAGACAAATATAATATTTTATTTAAATTATAATAAAAATATAATGTATTTATTTTTAGAAAACTAAAATAGAATGAATTTATCATTACTAGAAACAAAATGATAATGCTAATTATTGTTAGGAAAAGTAAATGATGCATTAAATTTATTTCAAGTATTCTTTTCTTTTCAAATCTCAAGCTTAGACCAAGATTTTCAGGTTAAATATAACTATGCAAGGTTCAGTATTAAGTGATGCCTCTAGCTCATATTTAGAGGTATTGTCATGATGCTTGAGCTACTCTATCCATATCTTAACACAGCTACAATGACATCTGGGCATCACCCCTATAAACCATCGAGGAGAAATAAGGACCATATTGTGTCGTTAAGACCAAGGGGTAGGATAATCCCTCTTGATTAGTAACACTAATTAAGATTAAAAAAATGAATTTGACTACCTTAAATGATTTTGACTTGTAAACTTATGAAATAGAAATAGAGAAAGTATATTTCTTACTCAAAACTTGGTACCACTGAAAAAGAGTAATCAAAACTAGAATTGAGAATGTTAAACCAATTATTATCAACAAACCACCAACCATATGACTCTCAGATAATGAAAATTTAGAAATAATAATTGTATAGATTAGGTTTTCTAAAGAAATAATAAAAAACATTGTTGATGTAAATAACAAGTAGAAAGGGGGGATGTAGCTTGCAAATGTTCATTTCTATTTCTTGTTAGGACTTAGGGCTAGTTTAGTTAAATAAGTAATCAGTTGCCTAAATTAATAATTTTAAACTCTCGTTTAGGTAGCAATGATAGAAGAACTATCTAGTGAATTAGGCCTTAGAAAGGGCTATATACCCAGATTCACAATTCACATAAAACTTATAATAGAAAAGAAAACTACATGCATGCTACACCTTGATCCTATTCGGAAGCAAGTATGTAGGCAGTCTGGGAAGCAAAGGATGCTTTTAGTACATACGTGAATAGGATGGGTTTTTGGGTTGTGCGCTAAATAAAATTAAAGTTAAATAAAAAGGCAAGACCATTATAATAATACCCTAGTTTAGAAAAACAAAGTAAAAAATCTTGTGATATACTCGAAAGGATCTCAGCTAGATCATCATAGTTCTTGAGGCTTTGAGCCAAATTCTAAGGTAGAATATGAATTTTTGTTATATGTTATATACATGCTACTATCACGATGACCTTAGTGCTTATCTAGTAGAGATGAGTGGTGAATAGTGAGAAACTCAGGATCAGATTGATCTCGATGAGTCAAGTCTCTGGCTAGAGCATAACCTACTCATATGTAGATGCTTAACATGTATGGTTAGATTCTTTCCTTATTGTTAAATGATAATAGATGCCTAACTCCTATGGTTATATGCTTGTTATTTGGCAACGAATAATAGATGCCTAACCCATATGGTTAGATGCTTGTCTAGTTGGCATAGGATATCTAATAGAAAAAAGTATACCCAAGTTATATCTACAGACAAACATTGATTAAACAAAAAAAATTGTGTTTTAGGATAGGAGTAGGTCCCTATAGAATAAAAATCAATGACTAATAAAGGTTTCATCAATTTCTCTAAATTGTTATAGATGCACATCTAACGATTGATAATAAAAATCATTGATGATAAGAACTGATGTTCCAATAGATCCAACCACTAAGTAATAATTATACAATATTATTCATTTATTCACAACAAATGATAATGTGCATCACCATATCAATAAGAAATTGTATTAATGAAAACAATTTATTGCACATGACATTGCAACAAAATTAGTGAGTACTAATCCATTAGGAGGACAAAATGATAAACTTGATGTGGATTTATTAATTGCTTAGATGCAAGGGTGATGTTAAAATCTTATCTATGGATACAAATAGGACTTGTAAATGGAACTCTAGGATATACTTGAAGTATAATATTCAAACATAGGAGTGCCCCATCAAAACCATCAACATATGCTTTGGTGGAATTTGACTATTAATTGAGAATATTATTTGAAGATGCATCTCTGCATACAATTGTAATTACACTAATACAAATGGGATACATGTGTCAACTACCCTTATGATTGGCTTGGGCATTAACAATATGTAAATCACAAGGGTTGAATCTTTGCAAAATAATTATTGATATTATATAAAAAAGAAAATAAAGTTAACACTTGTAGCTATATATAGTATAAAATCCTTGAAAGGACTCATAATTTTATCTCCTTATATAATTAACTGTTTTTAAATTAGCATGGGTATTGAAAATCTACTTATCATATATCTTAACATATAACAAAGCCACAATTTATATAAGACTTACAAAAAGACAATGTTTAACCTTTGTTTATATATCACATGTCAAGTGATTACATGGATTGAGGATCTTACCTCTTTTCACATGGTTATACTATCTTTTTGGTATATTAAAGTGGCCAATGATTAATCACTTTCATAATTAGCTCATTTTAGTGTTTATTTATGTTAACTTATGGAAAATCAACAACTTAATCACATCCCCTTTCACATATGACCATTTTAAGAGATTGAAGAGTGGAAAAGTAATGGATATAATGTGACCATTTTAAAACATTGAAGATTGTAAAAGTAATGGATACAAAAGACTGAAGAGCAAAGACTTCAATTATTGGTGGAACAAATACATATATGATTAAAAATATTTAAAATATTTTTTAACTATAAATTTATATCAGATCTGTTTATCCATGTTTTATTAATATTGTATTACTTTCTATTTTCCCTTTGAATATTGCATTAATAAAATGACAATGAATATTAAAAATAGTTCTATTTGTAATGACATATTTCAGTCAAAATAGATTTTATTAAAACATTCAATATACCATGAAAAATAGAAATAAACTATGTTCTAAGGTCCATGATTCCATGGTCCTTCATTATAGTCTATAAGTTAACACCATGTCATACTCTTATTATGAATGAGACACTTTAATGTACTTCAAATACGAAGCATAAATACCTTGTCCCATGCAAGGTTTGAACTTGTGAACTACTTTCAAAAACACAAATTTAATATAAAATGTATATTCATGAACAAAAAATATTTTATTTTATCTTATACTACAAGAAATGCTACTAACTCAAATATCTTTAATATAGATCTATTGAAAACCAAAAGATATAAATTTTAAGAACTTATTTAATACAAATACCAAATACCCAAAATGTAATATAGGCGCTTAGAAATTGATAATTCTTAGCATTTACCATATATAAACTAGTCACCTAAAACATGGTAACCTAAGATGGAATAATCTTGCCTAACACACCACACTATAATAAATACCTCCTACATCATAATTCTTGATGGAATAATGCTTAATTTGTGATAGCCAGATTAATTTAAGTTTCATTTTAGGGACTTAATTATGAGTGCGTATGTTTAGTGCTTAATCTTGTATTTAATTTTTATTAGGTGTGTGCATATGGATTGGGCATTTCCTTATGAGGTTTTTATAACCAACTATGAGTTGTCCAAGCCCTCTCTCTCCTTTCCTTTATATATTGGGCATTCTTGTAATGTATATGCATGAAAAGTGAAGAGAATCTAAGATTGTAATATGTTGTTTGGAGTAATAGTTATTTTATCTTTTCCATTTAACTTGAATGTTGTTCTTGGCATAGAATTTTGTTGGATATGGTTTTGGCATTCTAGATAGATCTTATAGATCTATGTAACCTCTTTACTCATAATCACGATATGGCATCAAAACACTAGAACTATTCTATTTAACTGAAGCTTTTACCCACACTCAATTAGAATTCATCCATGATCTAGTTGTAGAGATTCAACAACTTTTGTCTTTTGATAGATCTAAGTTTTTGGCTAAAGCTGTACAATTTTTCTGTTCTAGTTGTTTTTCTAAATTTTATCTTGTCTTCATTTTAAAACACCCCTATTGTGCTGCTTTTGTGAATTTATATCTCAAAACCTTGCTTTTGGTTTTGAGTGAGCCATACAAGTTGTACCATTTTGTCGTAGTTAACATTGCAGCGTTTGTGTTTGGATCTATATCAACTTCTTTAAGATCTGAGTTTTTCAGGGCCAAGCAGGCTGCATTATATTTGGAACAACATTTTTCCATTAATGTCTTTGCATTGTAAGGTGAATTGACCGATATCCATAGCCGTTCACCTCCATCATTTCATATATATCTATGTCCTTTACCTATGAAAATTTCAAGGTCTGCACTTAAGACTATTCTAGATTTGCCTCAAGCAACTAACCTACAACCTCAACCTTGCAAGACATGCCCCCCTGCTACGCTAACTCTGATTATCTAACCCAGGAGATAATGTTCTGGTTGTGGTTGTCGTGGATGACCTTAGCGGCATACTACATCGACATCTTCTTGTGCCAATCTTTGTAAATATTTCCACCATTTTCGTGCCCAATAATCTCCAGTTTCTCTAGATCTGAAAGATCATCCATGTTTTTGTAGGATGCAGTGCCAGCCATTAGAGGAGGTAGGGGAAGCCTATGAAACTTGGACTCCTACTGAGACATAATTGGGATGCTCAGCAACAGATTTTTTCTCCCTGACATAAATTACAATTCCACCGACCTTCACCAAACAATGACGGTCACGCTCTGCTAGCTCTATTACCATCAGTCTCTCCATGTCTCATTGGTCGATCCATACTTCCACGTTTATCTTCCTCCATATTGTGTCGACCGTTTATCTTGGTTTGCTCTTATATTAAGATGTGGCTTTATTTTTTTTATTCAAATTACAAAGGCTTTGAAAACATAGCTACATTTTTTTGGTATATAAATTACAACTTCTGTAATTATGTGTAACTAAAGTAACCAAATTCAAAGTAATCTAATCAGAGCACCTTGTTGCATGCAGCCAGCGAAAGAATAAACTCTGATCATGATGTTTGGCAGCAAAAAAATATACAAACTCAAAACTCAAATTCATTTCATTTTCTGATCTGTCTTGTCTTCAATTAAACGGATTTCAGTAAATGAGTAACCTTTGCTTTTGATGGCTTGTAAAGCACCATCATCCAACCACTGATCACCATCACAAAGAACTCATTCTCCCTCTCTATAATCTCTTTCATTCGTAAGACAACTTATTCCTATCTTAGGCCCACTTTTTACTTCAAATGATAGAAAACTTATGCATGTCTGGTGGGATATAAAGCATAGTCTACCTTAAAAACATCTCAAATTTTTAAAATAAAGCCACTTTCATATTGATAGATTGTTTTCGTATCATGAAACCTTTATAAAGTTGCATGAATAGGAGAAACTAGTGAAAGTACAGAAAAAACAACTCACCATATGCACACAGATAAAATTTATGTCATGTTTCTACCAGCTGAAACAAAAAATAAACCTTGAATATTAGAAAAGATTCACTATTGCAATTGTATAAGGCCTTAAGAAATCAGTGAATAAGAATAACACCTACATTTCAATAGACTCAGATCCAGAAACTCATTCCTAGGTTCTATAATCTAAATTCTACACTATACAGATTAAAGGATTTCTCAGGTAAGTCCAATATGGAAGGTGCAATATCCAACTGCATTTAACTGTGTGACATTTAAACCAAAAAAAACTTACAAACTCCCCTTGCAGAGAATAATTTGATGGCATGAATGCAACTATCTCAATTCAACTCGAAAAATAAAATAAAGAAATGCAAATCAAAGTTAAAAATGACACAATGTATCCAATCATGTAATACCAAGAACATTGACTGTTTAATAACATTGAGACTAGAGGACAAATGAACTCCAAGTGGCATTGCTACAAATCTTCTTTGAATCGACTTAATTCAATGCCCTAGAATCGGAACTTTGCAATAGGCCTCGGTTCAAAAGCCATCCCCTTCACTGACACTAAATTAATAGGTGTTTCTGGAAAAATGGGGAGCCAATGCCACGACCCACATCTTAAATTATATGAAACCACTTCCTTGCAACCATGTCTTATTATGCAAATGTTTTCCCCTACTCCAACACCCTGCATACCATTTGTGTGTTCATGTTTGAAATGCTGGATCACAGATGGAGGCATATGAGCAATCTCAGTCCAAAGTAAATTGTCATTGGATTTAAAATGAAGCTCCCATATAATAATATCTTTCAAACAATCAGGTCTATAGAGACTAATCTGAGGTTGAGTCTGGAAAGGAGTATTTTGCAAGGCTCCCACCAACAGCACCGATTTCCCACAAGCAACAAGTTATGACCATGGCATGTGAGGCACATGTCCCTCCAATGGGAGCTGAAGCCACAAATTTTGTAGGGGTAGAGGAGAAGATACAAATCTCATGGCTGACAAATTATCACTATCCTTACCTTGTTGATTTTCGCTTTGGGTGTTGTACACCATAATCCCTTTGGGATGCATTGTGATGGAGAAAATAAAAGAGTTAGAAATAACCATATCACGATATCTATTTACCCAAATATTACCGGGAAGGACCAGAGTTTTCTTCCATGTTCTTTGAGAAGAGTCATAGATATTGATGCTTTGTCCTCTTCCATCGTTTCTATTGTTTCCATAGGCCACAACAATCACTTTGTAGCACTCCCTATTAGACTCAACCGGTTCCTTACCCAAACCCACAATCCCTCTCTGTATCAGGTCCACCAGTCCTAGCATTAATAAAGGAAGGGTAAAAATGGTTTCCATAAATGGATTGCAAACACATAGTCTGAATTCAAATAACAGAGCATAAAAACAAGAAAAATAAACACATACTTATGCAGATTGCTACAACAATGAAAAATAACAAGATTTTATTAATCTTCTTGAAAATCTTGATCTTCTTTTTCTGTCTATTACAATGTTGTGCCCAAGGCGTCTATAAATAGATTTGAAAGCAAAAAATAACTGAAACTAAACTGATTGCTTAACTGTAGCTAACTAATCATCTAACTGCTTAAACAAACTCACTGTTAACTGCTTTGAACTAACTGATTCCTAACTGTCAGTTAACTAACTGAATGTTAACTCTTGCATGCATGAGAACTGAGGTGGAACTGGTAGTTACGTTGTGGATGGAGAAATTATCTCCAATTAATCTTGAGTTTCTAACACTCCCCCTTAATTTCTACCACTAACAACTTCAGCATTTACAATTCCTAAATTTTGTCTTAAATAATCAAAGGTCTCCTTTGCTAATGCCCTTGTGAATATATCTACCAATTGATCTTCAAATCTGCAGAATTCTAGATGGATTTCTCCATTGTTCACTAACTCTCTGATAAAGTGAAATCTTGTATCAATGTGCTTGCTCCTTTTGTGAAAAACATGATTTTTTGATAATGCAATTGCTGATTTATTGTCACAAAAGATTGGTGTTGACTCCTTCTGTGCTTGTAATAAATCTTTCAATATTCTTCTCATCCAAGTTGTTTGACATGCTGCTGATGTGGCTACTACATACTCTACTTCAACTGATGAAAGTGTCACTATAGGTTGCTTTTTGGATGCCCATGTGACCACACCTATGTCTAAAAGAAAGGCATGTCCAGAAGTACTCTTCCTGTCATCAACGCTACCTACAAAATAACTATCAAGAAAACCAATCAAACTAAAATCGTTAGTTGTAGAATATAAAATTCCATATTCAATAGTTCCTGCCACATATCTCAATATCCTCTTTCCAACTTGCCAATGTGAGTCTTTCAGTGACTCCATGGATCTAGAGATTAAAATGACCCCATACATGATGTCTAGTCTTGTAGCTGTAAGATACATCAAACTGCCAACTAGTCATTTGAATGTTGTAGAATCAACATTAGACCCTTGGTCTTCTTTGCTAAGTTTGGTCCCTGTAGCAATTGGTGTAGGTGCTAGTTTACAATTCAGCATCTTAAATCTCCTTAACACATCCTTTGCATATTTAGTTTGACAAATAAATATTTTTTTCTCTAATTGTATAACTTCTATGCCCAAAAAGTACTTCATTAATCCCAAATCTGTCATTTCAAATTCTTTCTTCATTGCTGATTTAAATGTGTCTATAGACAAATTTCCAGTGAAAATCAAATCATCAACATACAAACACACAATCAAAATCTGACCTTCTTTATTGATTTTTGTGTACAACGTAGGCTCACTATTGCTTCTGCTAAATTCATTGTTTGTCATGTATGAATCAATCATGCTATACCATGCTCTTGGTGCTTGCTTGAGACCATAAAGGGCCTTCTTCAATCTGTAGACTTTTTCTTCATGTCCTTGTACTTCATAACCTGCTGGCTATTTCACATACACTTCTTCATCTAGTAAACCATTCAAGAAAGCTGATTTTACATCCATTTGATATACATACCAATTATTTTGAATAGCTATTGATAAAACCATTCTAATAGTATCTAGTCTAGCAACTGGAGCAAATGTTTCATTATAGTCAACTCCATGTTCTTGTGCAAAACCTTTTGCTACTAACCTTGCCTTGTGTTTTTCAACATTTCCATCTACATCAAATTTAGTCTTATAAACCCATTTGACTCCTATACAATCCTTACCTTTAGGTAGATTAGTTAGATCCCATGTTTGATTTCTTTCAATAGCATTCATCTCTTCATCCATTGCTTTTATCCAATGTTCCTCATTAACTGTTTCTTCATAATACATAGGATCATGAGTGAAAAGAGAAAAATTTGAAACTAAATCTAATTTCTCTTCTTCTTGATTATAAATCTCATTCAAGTTTCTCATTTTCTTACCTTTCAATCTTGATCTTAAAGTAGCAAGAGTTGGATCTGATTCATCGCTTACTTGTGAATTTGGAGTAGGATGACATGCATGTCCAGATGATTCACCTTGTTCAAACCTCCTAGGTGTTCTTATTGGAGTGCTTGTTCTTGCTTGTGGAGAGGATTGATCTCCTTGCAAATTTTGTTCTTCAGAGTCTTTTTCATTCTATGGAATTGGTGCTCCAATTGTGATGGTGCTACCATCCCATGCTTCTTCTTCCTTAAATTCAACATCTCTGCTAATAATCACTTGCTTTGAAATAGGGTTATACAACTTATAAGCCTTTGATTCTTCACTATAGCTAATAAAAATGCATTTCTCACCTCTATCATCAAGATTTCTTCTCAATTCAGATGGTATAAGAGAATATGCAATACAACCAAAAATTCTTAAATGATGTACACTATGTTTCTTATCACTCCACGCTTCTTGTGGAATTCAATCTCTGACACTTTTTGTTGGGCTTCTATTTAGAATAGACACTACACATGCTACTGCTTCTTCCCAATATTCATTTGACAAGTGTTTGGCCTTCAACATGCTTTTAGCCATCTCCATGATTGTTCTATTCTTTCTTTCTGCTACACCATTTTGTTGTGGTGTGTACCTTGTAGTCAATTGCCTTTTGATGCCATGATATCTACAAAAATCTTGAAATTCATTAGACATATATTCACCTCCTCTATCTGATCTAAGTACCTTGATGTAACGGCCACTCTACTTTTCAACCATAGTCTTGAATTCTTTAAACTTTCCAAAAGCTTCAGACTTATTTTTGAGAAAATATATCCACGTCTTTCTGCTAAAGTCATCAATGAAGGTTAGAAAATAAGTACTACCTCCAAATGATGGAGTCTACATTGGTCCACATAAATCACTATGGACTAGCTCCAATATTACCTTTGCTCTATATGAGGCTCCTACTGGAAATATCTCTCTATGTTGTTTTTCCAGAATACAACTGTCACATGAACTTCTTGGCTTTTTTATTGGTGGTAATCCCTTCACTATATTTTTCTTCGATAACAAATTTAAACCTCCAAAATGTAAATGTCCATACCTTAAGTGCCATATCCATGATTGGTCTAGATGCATGGTTTTGAAGTGGGCTTCCTCTTCTCCTTGGATGTACTGGATTCGAAGAGGGAACATCTAATTCTTGGTCACCTCTACTTTTTCTATCAACCTGTCACTTGGAAACTTGTCCAGTATTGTGCAAACATTATCCATAAAAGATACTCTGTAACCTTTCTATACTAATTGTCCAATACTCATAAGATTATGGTTTAGTCTAGGTACAAAATAAACATCAGGTATAAACCTTATTTCACCATTTTTTGCCAAAACATTTATTACACCTTTACCCATTACATCCACTTTGATATCATTTCCTAATTTCACTTCAGATTTTACATAATCATCAAGACTAGCAAAAAATTCTTTATTCCTTGTCATATGATTATTGCATCCACTATCTAAGAACCAAATATCTCTAGCTTTTTCTTGAGTAACATGACAAGTGAGAAATAAGCTTCCAAGATTAGAACTAGATTCACCTAGATTAGAACTAGATTCACCTGTGTAATTAGCATTCTGCTTGTCCACATATCATTGTTTCCTTCTGTAGTCACTTGCATAATGTCCATATTTTTTGCAATAATAACATTGAATGTTAGATTTATCAAACTTTTGTAAACTTTGCTGGAAGTGATTGTTGCCACGTCCTCTATGGCTGTAGTTTTGATTATTATTTTCACCTTGATTTGGATTGTTCCTTCTAGTTCTGCCTTTGCCTCTTCCTCTGAAGTTTGACCTTGCTCTTCCTCTTCCTCTACCAAATGATACCTATGACTTGAAAGCATTCTCAAGAGAAGTATTGTTATTCCTATTCATTTTGGATTCATGTGTTAACAAAGAAACTATTAATTCATCTACAGATAACTGTTCCAAATCCTTTGTTTCCTCAATAGCTACAACTATTGCATCAAATTTACTGGGTAAACTCCTGAGTATTTTTTATATGATCTTCTGATCCATGATTGTTTCTCTATTAGATCTAATTTGATTCAATATATTCAACACTTGACCCATAAACTGGTCTATAGACTCTGAATCATTTATTTGCAAATTTTCAAAACTTCTCCTAAGAGATTATAATTTAGCAATTTTTACCTTTGTATTACCTTTATAGGTAGTCTCCAAGATTTTCCATGGCTCTGGATCTCGTTGCTGCTGCAACTCTAGAAAAATTTGATTCATCCAATCCCTGTTCAATTATAAATAAAGTTTTTACATCTTTTTTCTTGTTCTCCTTAAGCTCATCCTTTTGTGCTCGAGTTAATGCCAGATGGGCAGCCTCATCCTGTGGTTCTACAAAACCACTCTCTACTGAATCCCAAACTTCTTGTGAGCAAAACAAAGTTCTCATCTTAATTTCCCAAAAATCATAATTCTTACCATTAAAAATGGAAATTTGAGGTTGAGAAATACTGTTATTCATTGCCATGTCAATCACTTACAGGATTCTGTTGTTGCTACTGCAGTCTTTCTCCTCCCTAGATCTTGTTTCCAACACTCTGGGTCTGCACAGTCCCTGACTAATACTGCTGGAACATTTCAAATAGGAGCTTCTTTTTCAACTTGCTGCTTGGTAGCGCTTCACAGCTCGTTGGACAACACCTTTTTTTTTAATAGACAAAAAAAAATTTGATACCTTGCTGCGATTCTTTTTAAATAAACAATGATCTCTTACTTTTTTTTGTTTTTAAATTTCCACGGTCTCCTCTTATGTTGTGATCTCTCCTTTGGTCAGGACATGTCAGCTTGTTTGAGACCTTGACATGGGCTTGGCTGCCAATTCTTTGGTAGCACTTTTCCCAACGGTTGCTGGCATCTTCTTAAAGCTGGTATTGCCAATTCTGCATGTGCTGCTGGTGCGCAATGGCCTGCGCTCTTCACCTATGACCTATCGACTTTGGCTGCTAATGGCTCTGCTAACTACGCATTGACTACTAATAGCTTGTTGGACTTCTGTAGACTTTTGCATGCTTTACCTAGGTTGATTGTGCCTGCTACGATCTACTTTCTTTTTTTTTGAGTATGCCTCAGACTATTCGATCTACCTGGGCACTCAACACTTTAACCTGCACTTTGGCTCTATTGACTCTCCCAACCAAGCGCTTCTCCTTTGGCTCTTCCTGCACTTCTGCCACAACAAGGCTCTTATACCAATTTGAAGTCAAATAACAGAGCATAAAAACAAGAAAAATAAACATAGACTTATGCAGATTGCTACAGTAATGAAAAATAACAAGATTTTATTAATCTTCTTGAAAATCTTGATCTTCTTTTTTTGTCTATTACAATGCTACACCCAAGGCATCTATAAATAGATTTGAAAGCAAAAAATAACTGAAACTAAACTGATTGCTTAACTACAGCTAGCTAATCCTCTAACTCTTAAACAAACTGACTGTTAACTGCTTTGAACTAACTAATTCCTAAATATCAGTTAACTAACTGAATGTTAACTCCTGCATGCATGAGAATTGAGGTGGAACTAATAGTTAAGTTGTAGATAGAGAAATTATCTCTAGTTAATCTTGAGTTTCTAACACAGTCGTCTTCTAAACCCACAAAACCATGTGCTAAGGAAGTGGTAGTTCCAACATCCTTTAAGAATAGACTAGAGGCTGATCCACGATAAGAAAGCGTGCTTCCATTTACTCTGCTTGGAGGCAATGGAGATGGCAAAGTAGTCCATGTCCCTGTGGAGAAGGAAAATGCCAAATTTGCATGTTTTTCTTCATAATCCATTTGACACAAGACTAAGTATGGATCTCTACCAATAGAAAATGCCAAATAAGCATTACACTTTTCTTCATCATTTATTTGACACAAGCCTAACAACGGATCTCTACTAGGGGAATGGGTCCATAAATTTAAAAATATATTAGAAGATAACAAACTATTCCATTCTTGAGAGACCATACGGCTTTGGTATATCTTGTATGATGGAAGCCAAGACAATATTTTTTCCAATACATGTTGTGGCACTGCTGATAACTTAGAGAAATTATCCGTTTCTGCCACCATTTTCATTGTCATCTCCCCTTTCTGCAATTCAAATGAGTGCTCCATATTGTCAAATGAGTGTTCCATATTGTCTTACTTATTTTTGGAAAATTATTTTTGTGATAAAACAATTCTCTCCCAACTCATTTTATAGATCTTTAAGAAGATCCTTATCTCCGTGTATAGGGAGTAGCGTGTGAGGCATATAAAGATTTAGGTATTTTTATGTATAGGGAATTGGATATTTTGGTGTATAGTGATTAGGGTCCCAGGTATATAGGAAATTAAGTGTTTTGGCGTACAAAGAATTAGGTATCTCCATATATAAAGAATTAGTTATTTCAATGTATAAAGAATAAGACAAAATTTGTAGAGAATTGTGTATTTTTTATATAAAAATTAAGGCACCACAAGGTTTTATATATTTATATCTATAGATATGTAATAAGTGATTTTATATATTTTTACAAAATTAAAATATTAAGTATTTTTATAATAATTTTTTTTTTAAAAATTGTAAATCATTTTTAACCATACTAAGATTTACATGTCACCTTTATGTGACAATGACCTTGATCAAATTATGATAATTTTTAAATGTTATTTTCATAGATTTTATTAACAAATTTTATTTTGTTATTATTTTTTCAAATTTTTATAAATACTTTTAATTTTAAAATATTTTATTTGATTAAAAGTAAAATTTATTTTATTATTATTGTTTAATTTTTATTAATAATTTTAATTTTAAAATATTTTATTAAGACTAAAATTTACCTTTTATAAATAAGCTAAGTGTTTATAAAATTTTAAATAAATTCATATTTAATTTTTATAAAAAATTTATAATATTATTTTAATTAAATTATATTTAAAAATTTATTTAAATAAAAATTTAATCATCATTATAAATAACAAATTAAAATTTTGTAAATATTTTTAATTTTTATTTTTATAAAAAAATTTTAAAAATTATAATTTATTTTTATTATTAAATATAAATATATTAAATAAATATCTTTTAAATATAAAATTTAACTTAAATATGTGATAATAATCCATGCAAGTTTGAAAAGCTCTAATAAAAATTATGTTAATGGAATTGCTTGTAATCATTTGTAGATCTTTTTGCTTTGTAATCATCACCAATATTAGGGAGGATAAATATTATAATGTGTTGTGTTAACAAGTATTATGCTACCAAGAGTTAAATATACTTATTATATTAGATAAGGATAAGTGTTATTCTATTAAAGGCTATCATAAGTAATTTATATGATAAAAATTTTAGTTTTCAAAATTTAATTTTTTTAATTAATTTTTTTAGTTTATATTAAGATGTATTTTGTATGGTAAAAATTTTATTATTATATTATTTAAATATTATTTAATTTTTATTTAATAGGTAAATGTTTTAAAGTTGTGAATCATATTCAGTCCCAAAAAATACAACCGATTAAAAAACCTTTGTCAATAAATAATGACAAACTCAAAAAGAAATCTGATGTCCTTATGTAAGACCAGCGTATCTGACCTACATAGAAATAATCATGACAAAGGTTAGAGCCAACCAAAAGAGCTCAAACAAAAGTTTGGATCTAATTATTATAAGTGTTGTGCTATACAAAGATAAATATTAACACATCTTCAGTTATTATGGTAATAGTTAATTACTATAGTATGTTGCATTATCTCATCATGAATTACCATGTAAGAGGTAGTTATTATAGTGATGTGTTAGGTGAGCGTATTTCATCTTGGTTATTATATTTTAGGTAATTAGTTTAGATATCTTAAAATATATATGTTAAATATTGAGAATTATCAACTGCAAAGTACCTATATTTCATCTTTGGTATAGGTTCTTCAAATTAAATATCTCTTAATATGTAATAGATATATATTTAAGATATTTGAGTTAATAGTATTTGTTGTAGCATAAGGTAAAAATAAATATTTCTTGTTCATGAAAATATAGTTCATATTAAACTTATGTTTTTGAAAGAGAGGTTACAAGTTCAAATCCTATAGTGAATAAGGTATGTATGCATTTGAAGTAGACTAAGATATCTCCTTCATAATGGAAGTACGAGGTGGACTTATATAATATGTTACCTTCTAAATCATAAATAAAGACCTTAAAACAAATTTTATTTATATTTTTCTTGATATAATAATTTATATAATAAAATCTATTTTGATTAAAATATATAATAAAAATTATAACTATTTTTTATATTCATTTTTATTTTATTAAATACAATATTTAAAAGAAAAACATAGATTAATACAATATTAATAAAACATGAATGAACATATATGATATATTTATTCATGTATGCATCTATTTCACCAATAATAATAAAAAATTCTTCCCCCTTATTTTATCCACTACCTTTCAACTCTTAAATTTGTTAAAATGGTCAATGTGAAAGGGCATGTGATTAAGTTGCCATTGAATTTAGGAATATTTTTTAATTATTTTCTTTGACTTTCCACTAGTTAACATAAATAGACACCAAAATGAGTTAAATATGAAAGTGATTAATTGTTGGCCACTTCAATGTGCTGCCAAGATAGTATCTTCTTCTAAAAGGAGAAAAGATCATTGGTTCATGTAATGATTTGATATGTGATTTATAAAAATTGGTCAATTTTTGTCTTTTGTAAATCTTATATAAATTATGGATTTTTTTTATATTTTTGTTGCACTAATAACATATTGTATGGGAGAAAAAAAATTGTATGGACAAAGGCAACAACAGAAAGCTTTGAGTTGTTGAAGAAGAAGATTATAGAAAAACCTATTTCAGCATTAAGCAAGAAAGGCAATATCATCTTTAATGAAAAATTGAATGAGGTAAGGACAAAAAAAATACATCTCTCTAAAAGTGTTAATGTAGTAGGTGTACAGAAAATCACAATAAAAATGCTCGAGTGAGAGTGCCCAGATTACCACATGATGAACTTAACTAATAAAATTGGAAAAGAGAGGTGGAAAAGGACACACAAACATGAAAGTATATAAAATTATAAAACCTTCCATAAGACTTTATAAATCAATGTGAGTACCTATATATACATTTGAAAACCTCACCATATATAATTTACAGTTTATAAACAATGTCATTATACTAAAAAATTACTAATGTCAATTAGGATTATAATATTTAGTGTTCTAATAGTGATGGTATTTAAAAAACAATCACTTACAAAAAAAAATTAAGCAATTTAAGTAACTAGTCAAAATTTATGACCTTAAAAATGTTGATAAATATGAATTGATTAGCAAAAATAGAAAATAATACAAATTCTAAAAATTAGATTTATTAAAATATAAAAAATGACAAATTACAAAAAAATCGAAGATGAAAAAAATCACCTCTCTAAGTTTTATAAATAAAAAATTATGAGCCAAAGTACATGAATTAAAAAATAAATCCAATGGTTTAGGGGTAGCTCTTAATGACTAAATCAGCGCAGAGGGTAGTCACATAGTAGACCTCGTTATAACTATAGTAAATTTCTAGTAGTTATCTATTATGGGTTAAGTGTTGTGGTCACATGTTTTAGTCTATGTGAAAATTAGTAGGCATGCAATTAGTGAGCTCTTTGGTACTCCATTGTATAGAAAAACAACTTCAAATGCATTCCACAATAACAATGTAAGTCTAAATCACATAAATGATAATTTTTTAGAAAACTATTTGAATGCTAAATTTAGTGAAAATTGTTTCATTTCTTATTTTTGAAAGAAATACAAATAAGTATATAGAAAACTCATGTATGCCATATTTCTTCAAAACATAAATCTTTTTAAAAGATGCAAATAGAAACCAATTTTTTTTGAAATAGAGCCCTTGAGGGATTTTTGGACAATATTCCCAAAAAATATATATAAAGTGATATCTTTATTTAAATTTGAGAGCTTACCAAATGAGTTCATAATGTCTAATTCAAGGGAAACAAAAGTTAGATTTAATTTTATGGGGAAATTTGAATACAATGAAAATGTATGATATGCACAAAAATCACTCACAGAAAAATATGATAGTACCATCTTCAATGAAATTATTATATATGTAGATCTAACAAAAATATGAATATAATTGAAGAAAGAACCAGATCATAAACAATGTAAGATGGAGACTGTAGATCTAACTCTAATATCAATTTAAAATAACATAGTTTTGCTACCATATTTTAATTAACTCAACTCTGAGGCCATATTTAATTAACTCAACTCTGAGGCCATATTAGAGATGAAGAGGACCCAATAGAACTGTGCAATACAATCATCCAAATATATGTACTTATAAGAGAGAAATATATTCACCAATAAAAACTATTATATTAAATACACATAATATATAATGTATATGTGCAACTAATAATGATTGCTCCAGAATATAACTCTCTAAGACTACATCTCCACAAGCTCAAGAAAATACTATTAGGTCCATTCCTTTCTATAGGATAAAAGTATTATATAGGTATTAACAAAGGTGAGTGTGATATTATTATTGGTGGAGTGAATGGTGGGATCATTCCTTAAGTTACTTTTAACTTTGTCCCACATGTAAGGATAACTACCAACATTAAATGCACATTAAATAAAATTATGCACATAATAAATCACACATTAGTAACAACAATATTTAAGGTAGACTTAAAAACTAATGTGAATATATAAAATAGTAATATTTTAATATGTTAGTGTGAACATGACACACACCAATTGGCCTAATTTTTTGAAATCTACACATTGGTGAGGTCATTTTTTGAATTTTGATAACTCCAATTTATTGAATTTGTAGTTCCCCTATTTTGATGACCAATTCATATTTTTTGGACCTTATTAAGGCTATAACTTTTGATTGGTAACTTAAATTTGCATGCTATTTTTTCAAAAATACATGTTTTTTACTTTCTTTGTAACTATAACATATAAATAGTTTGATCATGACTTAGATGAATAATTTTTAACATAACGGTTTTGTTTATAAAATGTAAATTATATTGGGTGGATTTTTTAGATGTATATATATACCACAAGTTTAAAAAATGTTATGGGAGGTTTGTTATATTTTTATACCTTCATACATGTGTGATCTTTATCATACTTCCTTTTTACATTTTATTTTCTGAGTTTATTATATGATATTTTGGGCATTCTCACTTGAAAATTTTTTTTGTGTTTTTTGGCACACCTACCACATATAAAATTTTAGAGACATTGAGTTACTTTGTTAATGAACCCAAAAACTATCAAGATAATAAATTATCAATAAGTAAAGCTTCTGAAAAAAATAACTTGTACTGATTCGTATTGAATGACTTAAAATAATTACAAGCCTAAAACATGATTAAATAAGCCTCAACTTAGAATTTATATTTGACATGCAAAAATTCAAAAAATATCTATTTTTAGCAACTACTATTTATGGTAAATTTCGCATGCAAGCATGCATGGCTCTAAATAACACTTGAAATACTATAAAAACTATAATTCGCCTATGGGAAAAAATTCAACTGAAGATAACATTCAATCTTTAAAATATACAATTTCTAAAAATAGAAAATTATTTTAAAAAATCATTAAACGCTCATTTCAAACATTTAAATGATCATGTATGGCCTCCAAAAGATATAGAAATCAACTCTACGAGGATAGAGTAGCTTAGGACAACATTGAAATTTTTAAGATGGTCATTTTGACATGTGGAAGAGCTCAAACAGAGCTATGAGTCAAAAACTATGGCTTATAGAAGATAGACCTATTTTTTAAGCATCATTCTCCTCTGATTGAAAATAACTCAGCTTCTGTGAGTTGATCTAATTATACTACTTCCATATTTCTTTTTTTTTTTTTAATTAATCTCCCATTCTGTAATCCAAATGTTGTTTTTTTGTTGCAATCCTTCCTACTGTACCAAATACATTTTATAATTCCTTTGCCTTGTACTCAATGTCTTCATATCCAAAACCTGCACTATTTTTTCACTCTTTTTCTTTAGAACCTGCTTCTCCCAATTTACTACTTCATCTTCATAATCTTCACCATCTTCTCCATAGGATTCATATAAATATAAAACTTTAAATTCTGGAGATATATCAAAATTTTATGGTAAACTCACCTCATAAGCATTATCATTGATTTTTTTTACAATTTTGCATGGTCCAATTTTTTTATACTAAAACTTATTGTATGTACCTTTTGAAAATATTTATTTTCTCAAGTAAACCATTACTAACTCTTCTTTAAATACCTTGGTTCTTCTTCTAACATCTACTATTACTTTATATTTCTCATTACTATCTTGAAACTTTCTTCTTACTCCTTGTAACTATTGCATATGCTTTGCAAATTCTTCTGCATCATCACTAATTCAATCTAAAATTGGTAATTATAAAAAATCTAAAATATCCATAGGATTTATTCCATAAATAATTTGAAATAGTGAATTTTTAATTGATATATTCATTGAATTGTTATATGCAAACTTAGCTTCTGGTAAAGCCAAGTCCCATTGCTTGGGCTTCTCTCTCACTATGCATCTCAACAAATTTCCCATTCTTATATTCACAAATTCTATCTATCCATCTATTTGTAGGTGATATGCACTACTAAATTTTAGCTTAATACTCATCTTCTTCCATAAAATCCTCTAAAAATGACTTAAAAATTTTGTCTCCTTATTTAAAATAATAATTTTGGAACACCATGCAATTTCACAATATCCTTAAAAAATAATTTTGTAACTCTAGCGGCATCATTGGTTTTCTTACATGCAATGAAATGAACCATTTTAGAAAATTTGTTTAAAACAACAAACATTGAATCATTACCTCTCTATGTGTCTGATAATCTCAAAATAAAATCTATATTCAAATATGGCCATGGTCCTCTTGGAACTGGTAATGGCATGTATAATCTAGTATTGTGTGCATGTCTTTTAGCCACCTCACATATTCTGTACCTTGAAACATACCTTGTCACATCTCTCTTTATCTTTGGCCAAAACTACTTTTCTTCCATCAGATCTATTGTCTTTTTCTTACGAAAATGTCTATCCAAACCACCACTATGTAATTCTCTTATTATATTATCTTGTAGAGACCCAACTAGTATACAAAAGTGTTTCCCTTTGAAGAGATAACCTTCCTATATAGGATACTCATCATGAATAGTATACGTCCCAACTATTAATGGATTTTTGCATTGCTCAACAACCTTACCAAAATATATATCAATATCATATAATTCTTTGATAGCTTCAAATACAATTACCTCACTCACCATAGTAATTAATAACGTTGCTCACCTACTCAATACATCAACTACCTGATTCTATTTTTTTTATTTATGTTTTAACACAAAAGTATACCCTTACAAAAAAGAAACCCACTTTGCAAGCCTACTATTCAACTTCTTTTGTGTATTCACATACTTCAAATCCTCATGATCTATAAATAGTATAAACTCCTTAGACACCAAGTAATGATTTCAATGTCTTAATACTGATATAATTGCATAAATTTAAACATTATAAGTACAATACTTTGTTCTTACCTTATTCAATTTCTCACTAAAATATGCTATTGGCTTTTCTTTTTGACTCAACATAGCATCAATTTTCATAAATGAAGCATCACAATCAACCTCAAACACTTTGTTAAAATATGATAATGCTAAAATTGGTCTTTCTATAATCTTCTTCCTCAAAATTTCAAAGCTTTCTGTGGCTGCTCTAGTCCATACAAATTCCTTCCCTCTCATGCAATCTATTATTGGTGCCACAATACTACTAATTTTTTTAATAAATTTTCTATAAAAATTTGCTAAACCATGGAAACTTCTATCTTTGTAATGTTTTTTAGGATAGACCACTCAACAATTGTCTTATCTTATCTTCATCTATTTTCACATCATATTTGTTGAAACTACATATCCCAAAAATACCAAACTATTTTGCAAAACATGCACTTTTTTAAATTTGCATACAACTTTTCCTTTCTTAACAAATCTAGTACCATTCTCAAATGTTGTAAGTGTTCTTCTTTAGTCTTACTGAATATCAAAATATCATCAAAATAAACAAACACAAACTTACAAATATATGCTCTTAGCACTGTATTCATCACCCTCATAAATATGCTAGATGCATTAGATAATATGAATGACATCACCATCCATTCATATAAGTCATCTTTAGTCTTGAATGCAATTTTTCAGTCATCTCCTTCATGAATTCAAATATGATAATAATTACTCCTTAAATCAATCTTGGTAAAATATTTTGCTCCTTCAATCACATCCATCATATTATATACATGAATTATAATAAATCTACACATGATTGTAATTTTATTAATGGCTATACTATCCACACACATTCTCCATCCTCCATCTTTCTCGGGAGTAATAAATTTTGGTGTTGCACATAGACTCATACTCTCTCTTATCACCTTCTTTCTTAACAATCTAGTAACATATTTATTTAATTTTATATATTCTATTGGACTCATCCTATAAGTTGTTTGATTGGGTAGAGCTGATCCTAGAATCAAATCATTGTGATATTGAATATTTTTCTTCGATGGTAAACTTTTTGGTAACTCATCAGGCATAACATCTACATATTCTTTCAACACTCTTGCTTCTTCTATTTTTATCTACACCACTTATGTTTCTTCATTCTTTTCTACTAATACATAACAACAACCTACTACCTTTATATCTTAGATAAATTCTTTAGTAAAAAACACGTTTTTTGTCTTCTCTTCTTCTTTGAGAGGTAAAAAAACTACCTTTGTACCTCCTTTATAAAAAGCATATATGTTCTTTGCTCCATCATGAATTATTTTTCTATCAAATTACAATGGTCTTGCCAATAACACATGACATGCATCCATTGGAATAACATTACACCATATTTCATCATTATAGCTTTTTCATATAAGAAACTTGATTAAGCACCTTTTATCTACTGTAACTTCATTTCTTTTCTTAAAACATGAAATCCAATAAGGATTAGGATTCTTTTCACATAGAAAATTTAGTTTCTCTATCATTTCTTTAGGAACCATATTTTCAAAACTACTACCATTTATAATTATTTTTCATACCTTTAAACCCGAAGTACATCTTGTTCAAAAAATATTTGATCACAATGATGCATTACCACCTTCTTTATTCTATACATGTTCCTTCTTTGGAGTGATCATAATTCTTCTTATCATGAGATTCTCTACAACATCTATAGGTGCAACTTCATTATTTTTCTCTTCTATCTCAAAGTTAACTAGATTCACTCTTGGGTGATCTTTTTGCCTCATTTCTTGATCTTGATAGTGTGGACAATCAAATGCTTTGTGCCTTTATTCTCCACATCTATAATAGATAAAAGATCTATGTTTATTTTAAAACCATCCTTTAGCACCACCATAACCTTATCCTCTTTGAAACCCTCTTCCTCTTTGTTGGTATTGAAACCCTTGCCTATTCTCATCTTGCCTTTGTGTACATGTGATGATTCACCTCTATGTGTATTAGACCCACCTATGGTGGTATTGAACCCACCTCATCCCCTATTTGGAGGGTATCCACCTCTTCTTGGACCAAGAGACGTTCTTATAAAATTCAGTTTATTTTTTTTCTTCTACCTTCAAAGATAATTGATAAGCCTCCTTCATGCAATGGATACTATGCAAATTAATTCATCTTGAATAGAAAATTTCAAATCATCTATATACCTTGTAGCAATCTTCTCTTCTGTTTCATCATGCTCCACTCATTTGGAAAGCTTATAAAATTTATTTGTATACTCTTGTATACTGTGATCTTTTTGCCTCAAATTCTGAAATCTTTTGTATATAGTTTGTGCATAATCCACAAGAAGATATTTCTCCGTCAGATTCTTTTCCATCTTTTTCTACGAATTAATCTTCTCTTTAACTTTTCTCTATCTTTCTTTCTACAAGGGATCCTACCAAATCATTGCACAACCTTTTAATTTCATGCATGCAAACTTTATATTCTTGTCTTCTCTCATAGTCTTCCACTTGAAGAATTTATCCATACCATTCATCCAATCTATCAACTCCTATGGATTTAAATTACCTCCATAATCTGAAACATCAATCTCGATTCCTTCCTTCTAAAGCATGAACCATCCTCTCTTCCATCGATGGTGGCTACTCTTGTTGTTCTTCATCTTATTGAATTTATTCATCATGATCTGTGTCTTCCTCATCACCATCTTGTCTTCTCTATTGATTGGTGATAACCTTGATTAATTTTTTCACTTACCTCTACAACTCTTATATAGTTTGGTTCATCTATGTAACACCTCTTCATCCTCTTGCCATTCTTTACTCCTTCAAGATTCAAACTTACTCTGATACCAGATAATGAACTTGAAAACTATTAAGACAATAAATTATCAATAGGCAAAGCTTCTAAAAATAATAACTTGTATTGGTTCGTATTAAATGAATTCAAATAATTACAAACCTAAACATGCTTAAATAAGCCTAAACTCAAAATTTAGAGTTGACATGCAAAAAATGAAAAAATTTAAAATCTTAAAAAAAAGTTTATTTATAGTAGCCACTATTTATAGTAAGTTTCATATGTAAGCGTGTGAGGTTCTAAAAATCTTCCAAAATACTGTAAAAATTATAATTAGCTTATGGGAAGAAGTTCAATAGAAGTTGATAGCCGATCCTAAAAATATATAATTTCTAAAAATAAAAAATTCCTCAAAAACTCATTAAACGTTAATTTTAGACTCTAATATGATCACGTATGGCCTCCAAAAAAATATCAAAATCAACTCTAAGCAAATAAGGTGGACTTAGAACAACATCAAAAAAATTTAGACCGTTATTTTGATGTGTAAAAGAGTTCAAACAAAACTATAAGTCAAAAATTATGACCTCTAGAAGATTGGCCTATTTTTTCTATATCATTTATCTTCACTCTCTAAACTACTAATTTTTTTTTGTTATTAAAATATGCTATCTACGATTATCCCTACATACTAAATGTAAAAACTAGTATCAAAATTCATCTTTCAATTATATAATAACTTCTTTCAAAAATTATTATAATTTTGAAAAAAATCTTTTGAATCAATTAAATTATAAAAAATGTGATGCCATATCAATGTTTTTTAAATAATAATATATAATCTATATTATTAAATATAAAATACTTTTTAAACCCCTAAAAATGTTCCCAAACAATTATATTGTATCAAATAGAAAAAACGTAAAAACCAAACTGCTACAAATCTTACTAATGAGTTGATATACGCTTCCTTGTATATAGTTTGAAGCTAATTTTAAAAAATCGAGATAAAAAACACTTTGTAACTGATTACATACCGAATTTAGTTTCATAAATATGATATACTTTATAGGATGCATAAGGAAAAAAAGAAAAGCTTAGTGTAATTAGCATGATATACCCTTGGGACGCATATGAAAAACATGAAGGTAGAGGTAGTATTCCTCCTCCTCCAAAGCAATTATCTTTTATCTTAAGGACTTAAAAGTATAAATTAATTCCTTATAGTATTGTTAAAATGATCTACCATGAATATTTTTGGGTTTTAATAAATTAAATTTAATCATGGAAAGGAGATTTACCTTTGAAGTTGTTTTTTCAATGAAAATATTGCAAGTAAAATTATGATCATATTTTTAATTGAAGATTTGTTTTTTTAATATCTACTTTCAATTAATATAAATAATGATAATGATAAAATGTATTCAATACATGATTAAAATTTATAAGAAATAAAGTTACCATTTCCTTTGGAAATTTGGAATACCTCTAAGGATGCCATTATTAAAGTTTTTAAGGAGCCAAACGACATATCAGCATCACGAAGGAGGTAAACCTCTTAAGACCATGGCTATGACATGCAGGCCATCACTCTTAGCCTCTTATAGCTGCATTGAACTGCTCTCCAACTATTAGAAGATGTGATAGGAAAGGAGTATAAAAATATTTTTACCCATTAAAACAAAATATCAAAATAAAAGATGCTCAACTGCATTATGTCCATTAAAATTTCTGACTGTAAAACTCTTTCAAAACTAATGAATTTCATAAAATCAAGCTAATGTTATTTCTATCTTTTTGAGCCAATTATTTAACACTCATTACAATGAATGATGTCAATATTGAATTTCCTTGCCACAAACATCAGATTTTCCTTGCGGGAGGGGAAACCAAAAACATGGAAACTATCTTGTAGTTTTAAAACATGCTCAATGGTTTGACCATTGAAGGTCCATATTCAAGCTTTGATCCAAAGAAAACGAGAGTTAAAAGTACAATAGTATGTTTTAAACACTGTTTTACTCTTTAGTATAAAGAGTTATATACACTTCCAATTTTTTTTAATAAAATATTTAAAATTTGAGTCATTGATATTAATTTAGTATATATATATTTTAGTTTATATATATAAAGATATAGTATATAATATTTTTTTTAAATAGAAAAAAAAAAAGCATTTTTTACAATTTATTTTTGAATTATATTTTTTTTATTTTTTTCCCACTTAATCAAACACAGTTTTAATGTCTCTGTTTTTAAGTATAAACTCAACTATACATTCTTTTTGTTAGGGATGGACACTGAAATTTCATCGAATTATTTAATATGAAAAAATTGCCACAAATCAAAATGGTCACAAAACCATAAAATAATCATAAATGTTTTTTAAACTCTTTTATATGTGTGTGTGTGCGCGCGCGTGCTAAATATACAGAATTATCTGCCCAAATAGTGGACTTAACACATCAATAATTGTGTGCAACTACTAAGATTCAACCATCTCAAAACAACTACTAAATTAATCAAATTGAAAGTTATTTTATCATAATATCTTTAGGAACTCAAATATTTATAAACTCAAAAACCTACAGTCAAGATGTTTGGCAAACAACACACTACAATCAAATTGTTTGTGAACTCAAAAATATACACACTGAAATTAAAAATTTATTTCAATTTAGCATTGTAAAACTCAACAAGGGCTCCTTAATCTTTTGCTGTTAGTGGCTTGGAAAGCACCACCATCCAATTACTGATCTCCATCGCAAAGACTTCATTATCCCTCTTACGTCCAGCCTTATAGGCATTGGCTACGTTAAAAACTTCTTCAAAATTTAGTTAAAACCCATTTCATATTGAAAGATTGACTTGTGTACTAAGAAATGATAGAAAAAATAGAGCATAAAAAAAATGGAAAACAGAACACACAGATTGCTACAACAATCATAGAATAAGATTTTTATCAATCTTCTTGAATCTTGCAGATCTTCTTGAACTTGCTTATCTTGCTCAATTACAATACTGCCCCATGGGTCTATTAAATAGATTTGAAAACAAACAATAATTAGAAAAAAAAAAAAATTGAAGACTAATTTTAGTCTTTACATGCAAACTGTGTAACTGCTTGAACTAACTGTTTGTCTAACTACTTCTCTAACAGTTTAACTAACTGTTTGATAACTAACTGATCATTAACTACTGGATGCATGAGGAGTGGAGAAATTAACTCCAGTCTCCAACACTCCCCCTTAATTTCTATCACTAACTACTTCAGTTGTCATTCTATCTACCAGCTTCAGCTAGGATGCTTTTCTTTTGCAGAATACACTGTCTCTCATGTGGAATACACTGCCTTGCAAAATACATCGTCTTATATGTGGAATACACCACCTTGTGCAATACATTGCCTTGATATAGCCTAGATTGAGGCTTCAAACAAATACAATTGCTCAATGAGCATTCACTCAACGTTTAAGACTAAGGAGTAGCCTGTCGAAAGGCTATCAACGGACATGCTTATGTCCAACACTACAAGCTTCCTGCTTGCTTACCTTTCTTTCACCCGATGCTTAATTTCTCAGGGTTCCTCCTAGGACTCTGCTAGGTTCTTTCCACATTGGTCTAGATTTGCCAACGATCGGCCTAATCTTCAGACACTTTGACAGCTTCACTTGTTGTTCAACACACACACTTTCACAGCTTCATTCACTATGTAACACAAGCTCTACGGAGCTTGTCTTTTCAAACATGACACTACGGCCATCAATTCTATAATTTTAGCATTCAGATCAGGCTCTTTGGAGCAATCTTCTGTGTAATACGCCTCTAGCTTGGGCACTCTTCTTTTTTTGCTATTTTTTTTTCTAGCAAATTTATTTGCCTCTACGGAACTCAAACCCAGGGCAGCTGTCAGGGGTTTTATGGCTTTTGTTTCTTTTACCTTTATGCCAAGCTCTTTCGAGTGCTTCTTCATGAGCTCTTTTCAGCAGCTTCTTCTCCTTTTATTTCAACTCTGCATCGACTCATTCAATTTTCATTATTTCGTATTGTGGCAGATGTGCACTGAGCTCAAGATCATCTTCACACCTCCACCTGGGTGCTTCTTCTCCACCTGCTACTTCAGCTCTTTTAACTCTTCGATCCAAGCAATCTCCTACGCTGGTTGCTCTCCTTTGGTTGAAAACCTACTTCGGTAGGGTCTGTGTCTAGCAAGCTCGACCCCTACGACTGGATTGAATGCTTCAGCATATAAATTTGGATCTAAGGCCTCGATTCTTTGCAGCAACTTTGGATTGGTCTCCTTGGTGACTTAACAAAAGATATGCCTTGGCTCTTTCTGCAACCTTCCACACTAGCTTCCGTGCGCTCAACCTAGTCTTTCTCCTACGTTGGCTATGCTCTTTCTCCACGCTTCTACTGGTTGTTCAACTCTGCCTACACTTCTATTTTTGATACCATTTGATAGAAAAAATAGAGCATATAAAAAATAGAAAATAGAACACACAGATTGCTATAGCAATTATGGAACAAGATTTTTATCAATCTTCTTGAATCTTGCAGATCTTCTTGATCTTGCTTATCTTGCTCAATTACAATATTGTCCCATGGGTCTATTAAATAGATTTGAAAACAAACAATAATTAGGAAAAACAAATTGAAGACTAATTTTAGTCTTTACATGCAAACTGCTTAACTGCTTGAACTAACTGTTTGTCTAACTGCTTCTCTAACAATTTAACTAACTGTTTGATAACTAACTGATCATTAACTGCTGCATGCATGAAGAGCGGAGAAATTAACTCCAGTCTCCAACAAGAAAAAGAAAAAAGATTGTATAAAAATGGGCAACCAGTAAAAGTATTGTAGAATAACTCAAAAGATGCAAAAAGCTAAAATTAGACTAGATACCATGTTTCTACCAGTGGAAATTTGACTTAGAAAAAAAAACTTGACGATTAAAAGATGATCACTATTGCAATGGAATTAAAAGTTTAAAAAATGGTATAACAATAATAGTGGCATCGCAATATATTCAGATCCCATAACTCATTTCTCAGCTCTGCAATCTAGACTATGTCAATGAGAGTATATCAATTAAAGAACTTTTTAAGTATATTCAATTATATTTTGTTTCTTTTAATTAAAATCAATTAAATTATATACATATCAAAAAAATTATTTATATGTTAAAATTACATTAAATAGATTACAACATTATAAATAAATATACATCTAAACAGCATGTTGAGTAAACTTACTTCTAAAACATAGCCTCCTTTAACTAAACTCCTATGACTATAGAACTGTGTAATATTTAAAGCCATAAAAACTCTTACAAACTGCTCTAGGAGAGAAAAATTTGATGGCACAACTGTAATTATCAATTCAACTTGAAAATTTAAATAAAGAAATGCATTTCAAAATCCAAAAAATGACATAATGTAGCTAATTATGTAATAACATAAACATAGATTACCTGATAACATAGAGCCTAGAGCCTGGGTAAATGAATGGCATTGAATGATACCACCACAAATCTTCTTTGAATCCATTCACTTCATTGGCACAACCTTATACCTTTGCATTAGGGTTAGGGTTCAAAATCCATCCCCTTCATTGATAATAGATTAATAACTCCTTTTGGAAAATTGGGAAGCCAATTCCAAGACCTGCGGATTAAATTATATGAAACCACTTTCTTGCAACCATGCCTTATTAATCAAATGTTGTCCCCTACTCCCACATCCCGCATACCATTTTTGATATGATGATTGAAACTTTTGATCATAGATGGAGGCATATGGGCAATCTGAGTCCAAAATAAATTATCCTTGGATTCAAAGTGAAGCTCCAATATAATAATGTCTTTCAACAAATCAGGTCTATATAAATTAACCTGAGCTTGAGTTTGGAAATGAGAAAAATTTGATGGCATGACTGCAATCATCAATTCAACTCAAAAATTAAAATAAATAAATGCAATTCAAAATCCAAAATGGACACAATGTAGCTAATTATGTAATAACATGAACCTAGTTTACCTGATAACATAGAGCGTAGAGCCTGGGTAAATGAATGCCATTGAATGACACCACCACAAATCTTCTTTGAATCCATTCATTTCATTGGCACAACCTTATACATTTGCAGTAGGTTTAGGTTCAAAAGCCATCCCCTTCATTGACAATACATTAATAGCTCCTTTTGGAAAATTGGGAAGCCAATCCCAAGACCCACGAGTTAAATTATATGAAACCACTTTCTTGCAACCATGCCTTATTAAGAAAATGTTGTCCCCTACTCCCACACCCTGCGTACCATTTTTGATACGACAATTGAAACTTTTGATCATAGATGGAGGCATATGGGCAATCTCAGTTCAAACGATATGGTCCATGTTTTAGCAGTTTTCACACTTATTTATTGTAGAGTGGGAGATTAGCCCACACATTTAACTAATTAAAGAGTAATTTGAGGGATTACCATATCTGTTACCTCAACACCATAGTAGTTCAAAATTGTTTGGTGTTAATAATAGGAATACCTGACATCAAAGGCTTGTATTATTGACTTTCTCTTAACCTAATCCTTTTTATTAATGAAATTTTTAAATTATTTTTTTTCAAATAAACAATACTTCTATGTTATTGCTCATTTTTTGTTTTCTCTTCATTAAATTTGGATCTTTTATTTGGGGTCCTTCCCTTTTATATTAATTTCTGAAAAATAATTTATAATTATCAAACTATTCAACCAATAGGAATCTTTAAAAAAAATGCTCCAAAGAATAATTAACATTGAATTGTGTTGTTTATTCTATGTAGGTTAATAATTTCGGAGTACTCTTTTATTTTCTAAGCTAGATCTTGTTTTCCTTAACCTATTTGATTATTTGGATATTAATATACTTACTTTTTGTTATCTTTTGAAGAACACAAAAACAATTACATAACAAAGGATGATTGTCTTCTTCTTCAATCATAGCATAAACACTGTGAGAATTCTAGTGGGATGGTGGATTGCAAGTGACCCACATCCCCCAACTCCTTTCTTTGAAGGATCTCTCTTAGCGCTTGACAACACCTTCAAGTGGGCTTTGTAAGTAAATATGCATATGGTAGACTCATTGTTCAAAGAAAAGTATGAATATGTGTCATTTTGCAGAGAAACATAAGAGGTTGAAGACTCCCTGTAGTTTCTTAGAATATCAATATCAATATAATTGTTAGGAACTAAAGTTAGATGAGGCAGGGGCAAAGTAGGTACACAAATGGCAGTGTTGGTATTTTCAAGCTCATTCCCCATATAATCCCCAAACTCCACCATGCCCCATGCCAACATTATAATAGTAAAAGCCATTGGAAACCCAAATTGTATGTGATCTCCCGCATTGTAATATCCTTTGGCCAAATATATCTGTATAAATATCCGGTGAGTTTACATAATTACCCACCATGTTTCCACTTATCAAAATTTATCAATAATCAAAGTACATTAATAAAATTGGAAAAGTAATGATCAAAAGATACTCACATAGAAAGTTCCCTTTAATCTTAAAAATATTATTGCTCTTAATTTTAAACTAGTCTAAGAAAAACCCAATGACCTTAAAGATAAAAATAAAAATTGCTAAAAATCATCCACAACAATGACAAGTAGCTAAAAGAGATTAAAAAACATGTTTGATTATCTTCTATTCACAGTGGATTCAAAAGCATTATTGTGAACTGTGTTTATGAACTCTAAAAAGCTTCAAACACTTAAATCTCCGCAAACACCTTAAAGAATGGGAAATATGTTTATAACCAGTATTCTTGAGTTTCCACTTAGTTTACAAGTTGTTCTTCTCATAAGAAACACATACTCAGTCCTCCTTTCCACAGGAAACATAGTTGTATCATTCAAACATAGAATGTCTTTTAATAGACTATCATTTTAAAGGAAAAAAGAAAGCAAAGCTCAATGTTACTTTATTCAACTATGCATATGACCCTGCATATAATCGAATCCCTAACTTGTTAATAAATCACAATACATAGTGAATGGATTATAAAAATGAGATGCCTTGGAGTGTAGCAACAACACGAGCTAGAAATGTAATGCTCCTCTCTAAAATGCATGAGGTCAATGAAAATGCTCCTCTCCTAAATTCAAAATGTGATACAAGGCAAAAATGGAAAAATAGGGCAAGAGATATAGGGAAAGTGACAACGGTTGGTCAATGGTAAAGTTGGCAAGGTCAATGGTCTATTTGAAATCTCCCATTCTTTTTTCTGCCAAAGTCAAGTTTAACCACGGATTATGACATGCATAAAATGTTGACTGCCATGGTGATGAAACGGGGGCTATTGAAGGTGATGGTGATGGTGATTGCAGTTTGTTGGGGGCTTAAGTTTAATGCTATCTAGAATTTTCACCATACTTTTCACCGATGACCACCATTGACCAACATGCATCGAGAGTTGGCACGTGCTAGTTAAACTCATTGAAAGAAGCCTATGAAAATTAGACTCCTACTGACCCTGAATTGGAATGTTCAATAGAAAAAAAATTCTTCAACATAATTTGCAATTCCATCGACCTTCACCAAACAATGACAGATAGATAATCTCCCTCTGCTAGCTCCATTACCATCACTCTCTTCATGGCTCATTGGTCGGTCCATACTCCCACATTTATCTTCCTGCATGTTGTGTCAACCATTTATCTTGGTTTGATCTTATAATAAGGTGTGGCTTTATATTTTTTATTCAAACTACAAAGGCTTTGAAAACATAAATACGTTTTTTGGTATATGAATGTTTGAAATGGTCACATAAGCATTTTTTTCTTTTATCTTTTCTTTTCTTTTTTTTTGGGAGGGGGAGGAGGCGGTAAGGGGATGTTTATTTTAGATATTTAAAGAGGGAGGACATTTTTAAAATTTTATACAAGAAATATATTTTGTAGTATGAGAGAAAATTTTGTAAAACTGTAAGATAATGAAGATAAATGGGGAGTTTAATGTATCATTTGTTTTTTGAAAATAATAATAGTTGAATTTAGAGAGAATTTTAAAGATATTTGGAAAAATAATTTGATTATATCAAAAGAATATGAATTGTGACATTGTGAATTTAGTTTCTAAATATATTATTTTTTTTATATCCAACTGATAAAAGTGTGTAAAATTGATGTATTTACGACAATGGTTTGACACTTTTCTTTGAAAAGATAAGGACACCGAATATGCAAGAACCCAATTTTTTAAAAATAAATGAATAAATTGTTATATAAAATTTCATATATAGATAGATTAATGTCGAAGATCAATGAGAATATATATATATATATATATATATATATATATATATATATAATTTTACAAGTCAATAAAATTGAAAAATAAAATTACAAATGTATGAATACAACTTTTTAACCTTAAATTCATGAAAATCACTTTTTAAAAATTATATTCAATGAAATGAAGATTGGTGAGATATAAGTTTTTTCAATTTTGGATTAATGAAAAAAATGTTATAAATGTATTTGTAACGATGTGTATATAATCCATAATGAAATATGTTGTATAAAAATTAAGTAACAATTAAAAATAATAGTTTATCATTTTGTGTATGTAATTTATGTTTTTCCCTTTAAAAAAACACATATTTTTTTTTAAATGATAAAATTTGTCTAATTAAATATGTCAATAAAGATTAAAAAGACTCATAAATTTCTTAAAAATCATGTGGGGTACTCCATAATAAGTTTTAGGTTAAGTTTGGATTCCCCCAAAGCCTAAACCCAACCCAGTTGGTGGAGGGAAAGCATAAAGTTAAAAAATATAAATTTTGAAAGTGTGTACACCCTTTGGAAGTCTAAAAAATCTCAATAAATGTAAATACCCATTTGAAATTAACTACTCTTAAATAAGGCATGCATGGTTTTAAAAATGGTGTACACCTTTTTTAGTTCATGAATTTTACTTATTTTCCCATGGAATTCACTCCTTAATTTTATATTTTATAAACGTGGAACTAGTTTTTATTGCTGACACTTTATAAATTCTCTATTTACTTTGTTTTAAGTACTATAAATTCTTCAATTTTTATTGTCAACTTAGACTTATTTGCATAAAGATAAATAGTGGAGTCAGGGCATCGCCATAAAAGATAAATTAAAGAACTAAAAATGAGGAAATTTAAGTCAAGAGAAAAATAATGAAAAAGACAAGTAGATAAGAAAGTATCTATAATAGTTTTTGGACAAGGTGAAAGTACTTCTTCCACACTAGGTGATATTTTAAATGTAAATTACAGGCCCAATTCTATGGAGTTTAATTTAAATGTTTTCAAATGAGATAGAGAACTTTTTTTAATCCTTGTTGAATGATGAAATTCAAAATGTAGAACATGTAACTAATAAATTTGCATTGAGTGATGAATACATGGAGAAACACAATACAATGAAATATCCATCCATAATGAATTTTTTGAGCATGATGATAATCAACATCATATAATTACTCCAATTTATATCTCTCTTAATGAAGTGGAATTCACTTTCTTTATAGGGTCTAATGTTAACCAACACTTTAATATCCATTCTATGATTGAAATGTTAATACTATCTAATTTAATACAAATATATTTTCTCGACACACACCTCCAATAAATTAAAAATAATAATAATATCTATAAGAAATAAAATATCAATAAAATCAATTCTACATCATATTCAACAAATACATAGTTTTGAAAAAAAAAAAAAAAAAAATCATACAAAACAATATTAACTATTTAATTAATAGAATTAAAAAAAAATACACCTTATAATAAATAATTTAAAGTTAAAAATAAATAATTAAAAAATAATAATATATTTAATGCATTACTTACCTAGCATAATAAGTACTTGTACATGCTTGTTAACCCAACACATTATAATATTCATCGTCACTAATCCTTTGATGACACAATTACTATTCGAGACATTCTTCTATGACTTCACGGCTTAACACTTCTGCAATTTCACGTGTATATTGGTGATGATCATTAAAGAAAAAAGACCCACAAAACCTCTCAACCAATTCTATTAACATGGTTTTAACTAGAGCTCTACAAAATCACACGTTTAAGTTGGATCTTATAATGACATTTTTTTTATTAAATTTATATTTAATAATAAAATTAGATGATAAATTTATTTCAAATTTTATAAAAATAAGAATTAAATATGTTTGTAAAGTTTTAATTTATATTATTTATAGTGATTAAAATTTTATCTAAATAAGTTTTAAAATTCAATTCAATTTAAAAGATATTAAAATATTATTATAAAAAAAAATAATGATAAAATTTAAATATAAATTTATTTAAAATTTTATAAACACTTCAATTATTGTTATTTATAAAAGGTAAACTTTATTTTTAATACAATAAACTATCTTAAAATTAATATTATTGATAAAAAGTTAAAAAAATAATAATACAATAAATTTTATTTTTAATAAAATAAAACATTTTATAATTTAAAATTGTAAGTAAAAAATTTTTTAAAAATAATAAAAAAAATTTATCAAAAATAATATATAAAAATCATATTTAAAAATTGTCACCATGATTTCATTAAAGTCTTTGTCTAATAACATTAAAAGGGATTGTAAGTAGATTCATATAATATTTATTTTATTTAAAAATATATAAAGTCATCTTATTGTATGTCTAGAGATATAAACATATAAAACCACCTCCCACCTTAATGTTTATATAAAGAGAGATACAATTCCTTATATATTTTATGCTTTTTTCATTATATATAGAAATAACTAATTCTCTATAAAAAGAGATCCCTAATTTTCTATAAACGGAAACCTCTTATTTCTTATATATTTAGGACCCTAAACCTTATATATGAAAACACTTAAATCTCTATACTCGAAAATATCTAAATCTTTATATATAGGGAACCCTAATCCCTATAAATAGAATACCCAAATCTATATATACGAAAATATCTAAATCTTTATATGTCACTTACTCTATTTCCTATACACGGAAATAGAAATTTTCTTAGAACCTTATAAAATGAGTTGAAAAATAATTATTTTAGTTCCTTGTACATTAAAAATACGTAATCTTCTATACATAAAAACTCCTAATTCTTTATATACTTGAAACCTAATCCCTATACATAAAATACCCAATTCGTTATACAGAGAAATACCTAATTCCTTATATGCATAATACCCTACTCCCCATGCACGGAGAACAGGATTTTCCTAGAGCCCTATAAAATGAGTCTCAGAGAGAATTGTTTAAAGAGAAAAACAAATTTACCAAAAATAAATAGGACAATATGGACCACTCATTTGAATTGCAGGAAGAGGAGGTGACAATGAAAATGAAAATGAAAATGGTGACAGACAGATAATTTATCTAAGTTATTAGCAGTGCCATAAGATATATTGGAAAGGATATTGGCTTGGCTTCCAGCAGACAAGGTATACCAAAACTGTATCGTCTCTCAAGAATGGAATAGTTTTTAATCTTCTAACAGATTTTTAAATTTATGGACTCATTCCTCTGGGAGAGATCCATTGTTAGTCTTGTGTCAAATGGATGATGAAGAAAAGCATGCAAATTTGGCATTTTCCTTCTCCAGAGGGACATGGACGACTATGCCATCTCCATTGCTTCAAGGCAGAGTAAGTGGAAGCATGTTTTCTTATCGTGGATCAGCCTCTGGTCTATTCTCAATGGATGTTGCAATTACCACTTCCTCAGCACGTGGTTTTGTGGGTTCCTCCAATGCAAGCGCAGATGCATCTGATGCAGGCAGGGATTGTGGGTTTGGGTAAGGAATCGGTTGAGTCTAATAGAAAGCGATACAAAGTGATTATTGTGGCTGATGGAAATGATGGAAGAGGACAAACCATCAATATCTATGACTCTTCTCAAAACATATGGAAGAAAATTCTGGTCCTTCCTGGTGATATGTGGTTAAATAGATATCCTGATATGGTTTTTTCACCTTTTCTTTTCTCCATGACAGGGCATCCTGAAAGGATTATGGTGTACAACACCCAAAGCGAAACTGAACAAGGTAAGGATAGTGATAATTTGTCAGGCATGAGTTTTGTATTCTTTCCCCTGCTCCCACAAAATCTGTGGCTTCAACTACCATTGGAACATAGGCCTAGAATGCCATGGGAGCCTTGCGAAATACTCCTTTCCAGATTCAAGCTCAGGTTAATCTCTATAGATCTGATTGTTTGAAAGACATTATCATATGGGAGCTTCATTTTAATTCCAAGGACAATTTATTTTGGACGGAGATTGCTCATATGCCCCCATCTGTGATCCAGCGTTTCAAACATGAACTCAAAAATGGTATGCAGGGTGTTGGTGTATGGGAAAACATTTGCTTAATAAGGCATGGTTGCAAGGAAGTGGTTTCATATAATTTAAGATGTGGGTCGTGGCATTGGATCCCCAGTTTTACAGAAACACCTATTAATTTAGTGTCAGTGAAGGGGATGGCTTTTGAACCTAGGCCTACTGCCAAGTTCTGAGTCTAGGCCAATGAATTGAATCAATTCGAAGAAGATTTGTGGCAGTGTCACTTGGAACTCGTTTATGCAGCCTCTACTCTTGATGTTATTAAGCAATCTTTGTTCTTGGCATTGGATTATTGGATACATTGTGTCACCTTTGAATTTTTATTTGCATTTCTTTATTCTTATTTTTGAGTTCAATTGACAGTTGAGGTCATGCCATCAAATTATTCTCTGCAAGGGCAGTTTGTAAGGATTTTTTTGTTTCAATATCATAAGTTAAATGCAGTTTGATATTTCACCTTCCATATTGGACTTGGTTGAGAAGTTCTTTAATCTATATAGTTTAGAATTTAGATTACAGAACCAAGGAACGGGTTTCTGGATCTGAACCTGAATCTATTAAAATGTAAGTGTTAATGTTAATCGCTGATTTTTTAATGCCTTATACAATTGCAATACCGATCCTTTTCTAATACTCAAGGTTTAATTTTTGTTTCAGCTGGCAGAATCATGATATTTAGTTCAACTTTATCTGTTCGCATCTTTTGAGTTTGTTTTTTCAGTACTTTCAAGTTAGTTTCCCGTATTTATGCAACTTTATGAAGTCTTCATGATACAAAAACAATCTATCAATATGAAAGTGGCTTTAGTTCGAAATTTTGCTAAGTTTTTGAGGTAGACTATGCTTTATATCCCACCAGACATGCATAAGTTTTCATCATTTGAAGTAAATAGTGGGAGAATGAGTTCTTTGTGATGGTGATCAGTGGCTGGATGATGGTGCTTTCCAAGCCATCAAAAGCAAAGCTTACTCGTTACTAAAATCCGTTCAATTGAAGTCAAGACAGATTAGAAAGAGAAAAAGGAATAAGAGCCCCTTTTCAAGGATCAAAACAGAGCTTTAAAAATCAAGAAAACAAGAAAACAAACAGATTGCTACTGCAATTTCTTGAAATAAGATTTTATTGATCTTCTATTTTCCTTGCTTACAATGCTGCACCCAAGGCGTCTATAAATAAATTTGAATCCAAAAATAACTGATTGATTAACTAATCTTCTAACTGCTTAACTAACTGATTGTTAACTACTTGAACTAATTGATCTCTAACTATCAGTTAACTGATGTGCATGCATGTGTAGGAGGGAGGTGGAACAAGCAGTTAAGTTGTGGATGGAGAAATTATCTCCAGTTCATCTTTAGTTTTCTAACACTCCCCCTTAATTTCTACCAATAACAACTTCAGCATTTACAATGCCTAAATTTTGTCTTAAATAATCAAAGGTCTCCTTTGCTAATGCCTTTATGAATATATCTACCAATTGATCTTCAGATCTGCAGAATTCCAAATGGATTTCTCCATTGTTCACTAACTCTCTGATAAAGTGAAATATTGTATCAATGTGCTTGCTCCTCTTATGAAAAACATGATTTTTTGATAATGTGATTGCTGATTTGTTGTCACAAAAGATTGGTGTTGACTCTTTCTATGCTTGTAATAAATCTTTCAATATTCTTCTCATCCAAGTTGCTTGACATGCTGCTGATGTGGCTGCTACATACTCTGCTTCAGCTGATGAAAGTGTCACTATAGGTTGCTTTTTGGATGCCCATGTGACCACACCTATGCTTAAAAGAAAGGCATGTCTAGAAGTACTCTTCCTATCATCAACGCTACTTGCAAAATCACTATCAGTAAAACCAATCAAACTAAAATCGTTAGTTGTGGAATATAAAATTCCATATTCTATAGTTCCTGCCACATATCTCAATATCCTTTTTCCAACTTGCCAATGTGAGTCTTTTGGTGACTCCATGAATCTTGAGATTAAACTGACCCCATACATGATGTCTGGTCTTGTAGCTGTAAGATACATCAAACTACCAACTAGTCTTTTGAATGTTGTAGAATCAACATTAGACCCTTGGTCTTCTTTGCTAAGTTTGGTCCCTACAGCAACTGGTGTAGGTGTTGGTTTACAATTTAGCATCTTAAATCTCCTTAACACATCCTTTACATATTTAGTTTGACAAATAAATATTCCCTTCTCTGATTGTACAACTTCTATGCCCAAAAAATACTTCATTAATCCCAAATCTGTCATTTCAAATTCTTTCTTCATTGCTGATTTAAAAGTGTCTACAGACAAATTTTTAGTGAAAATCAAATCATCAACATACAAACACACAATCAAAATTTGACCTTCTTTGTTGATTTTTGTGTACAAAGTAGGCTCACTATTGCTTCTATTGAATCCATTGTTTATCATATATGAATCAATCATACTATACCATGCTCTTGGTGCTTGCTTGAGACCATAAAGGGCCTTCTTCAATATGTAGACTTTTTTTTCATGTCCTTGTACTTCATAACCTGGTGGCTATTTCACATACACTTCTTCATCTAGAAAACCATTCAAGAAAGATGATTTTACATCCATTTGATATACATACCAATTATTTTGAGCAGCTATTGATAAAACCATTCTAACAATGTCCAGTCTAGCAACTGGAGAAAATGTTTCATTATAGTCAATTCCATGTTCTTGTGCAAAACCTTTTGCTACTAACCTTGCCTTGTGCTTTTCAACATTTTCATCTGCATCAAATTTAGTTTTATAAACCCATTTGACTCCTATACAATCCTTACCTTCAGATAGATTAGTTAGATCCCATGTCTGATTTCTTTCAATGGCATTTATTTCTTCATCCATTGCTTTTATCCAATGTTCCTCATTAACAGCTTCTTCATAATACATAGGATCATGAGTGAAAAGAGCAAAATTTGAAACCAAATCTAATTTCTCTTCTTCTTTATTATAAACCTCATTCAAATTTCTCATTTTCTTACCTTTCAATCTTGATCTTAAAGTAGCAAGAGTTGGATCCGATTCATCACTTACTTGTGAATTTGGAGTAGGGTGACATGCATGACTAGATGATTCACCTTGTTCAAACCTCCTAGGTGTTCTTATTGGAGTGCTTACTCCCGCTTGTGGAGAGAATTGATCTCCTTGCAAATTTTGTTCTTCAAATTGTTCTTCATTTTATATAATTGGTGTTCCAATTGTGATGGTGCTACCATCCCATGCTTCTTCTTCCTTAAATTCAACATCTCTGCTAATAATCACTTGCTTTGAAATAGGGTTATACAACTTATAAGCCTTTGATTCTTCACTATAGCCAATGAAAATGCATTTCTCACCTCTATCATCAAGTTTTCTTCTCAATTTAGATGGTATAAGAGAATATGCAATACAACCAAAAATTCTAAAATGATGTACACTATGTTTCTTACCATTCCACACTTCTTGTGGAATTCGATCTCTGACACTCTTTGTTGGGCTTCTATTCAGAATATACACTACACATGTTACTGCTTCTGCCCAATATTCATTTGACAAGTCTTTGGCCTTCAACATGCTTCTAGCCATTTCCATGATTGTTCTATTTTTTCTTTCTACTACACCATTCTATTATAGTGTGTACCTTGTAGTCAATTGCCTTTTGATGCCACGATATCTGCAAAAATATTGAAATTGATTAGACATATATTCACCTCCTCTATCTGATCTACGTACCTTGATGTAACGGCCACTCTATTTTTCAACCATTGCCTTGAATTCTTTAAACTTTCCAAAGGCTTCAGACTTATTTTTGAGAAAATATATCCACGTCTTTCTGCTAAAGTCATCAATGAAAGTTAGAAAATAAGTACTACCTCCAAATGATGGAGTCTGCATTGGTCCACATAAATCACTATGGACTAGCTCCAATATTACCTTTGCTCTATATGAGTCTCCTACTGGAAAGCTCTCTCTATGTTGTTTTGCCAAAATACAACTATCACATGAACTTTCTGGCTATTCTATTGGTGGTAATCCCTTCACCATATTTTTCTTTTGTAACAAATTTAAACCTCCAAAATGTAAATGTCCATACCTTAAGTGCCATAGCCATGATTGGTCTAGATGTATGGTTTTGAAGTGGGCTTTCTCTTCTCCTTGGATGCACTGAATTCGAAGAAGGAACATCTGATTCTTGGTCAATTCCACTTTTCCTATCAACCTGTCACTTGGAAACTTATCCAGTATTGTGCAAACATTATCCATAAAGGATACTTTGTAACCTTTCTGTACTAACTATCCAACACTCATAAGATTAAGCTTTAATCCAGGTACAAAATAAACATTAGGTATAAATCTTCTTTCACCATTCTTTGCCAAAACATTTATTACACCTTTACCCATTACATCCACTTGGATATCATTTCCTAATTTAACTTTAGATCTTATAGAATCATCAAGACTAACAAAAAATTCTTTATTCCCTATCATATGATTACTACAACCACTATCTAAGAACCAAATATCTCTAGCTTTTTCTTGAGTAACATTACAAGTAAGAAATAAGCTTCCAGAATTAGAACTAGATTCACCTGGATTAGAACTAGATTCACCTGTGTAATTAGCTTTCTACTTGTCCACATATCCTTGTTTCCTTCTGCAGTCACTTGCATAATGTCCATATTTTTTGCAATAATAACATTGAATATTAGATTTATCAAACCTCTGTGAACTTTGCTGGAAGTGATTGTTGCCACATCCTCTATTGCTATAGTTTTAATTGTTGTTTTCACCTTGATCTAGATTATCCCTTCCAGTTCTACCTCTGCCTCTTCCTCTAAAGTTTGACCTTCCTCTTCCTCTGCCAAATGATACCTGTGACTTGAAAGCATTCTCAAGAGAAGTGTTATTCCTATTCATTCTAGATTCATGTGTTAACAAAGAACCAATTAATTCATCTACTGATAACTGTTCTAAATCCTTGGTTTCCTCAATAGCTACAACTATTGCATCAAATTTACTGGGTAAACTCCTGAGTATTTTTTTTATAATCTTCTGATCTGTGATTGTTTCTCCATTAGATCTAATTTGATTCACTATATTCAACACTTGACCCATAAACTGGTCTATTGAATCTGAATCATTCATTTGCAAATTTTTAAAACTTCGCCTAAGAGATTGAAATTTAGCAATTATTACCTTTGTATTACCTTTATAACTAGTCTCCAAGATTTTCCATGCCTCTCTAGATCTTATTGTTACTGCTACTCTAGAAAAAAATGATTCATCCAATGTCTGTTGGATTAGAAATAAGGATTTTGCATCTCTTTTCTTATTCTCTTTAAGCTCTTCCTTTTGTGCTCAAGTTAATGCCAAATGGGCTGCCTCGTCTTGCGGTTCTACAAAACCACTTTCTACCAAATCCCAAACTTCTTGTAAGCAAAACAATGTTTTCATTTTAATTGCTCAAAAATTGTAATTCTTACCATTAAAAATGGGAATTTGAGGCTGAGAGATATTTTTATTCACTGCCATGTCAATTTTTGAAGCGACTAAATTCTCCTTCTAGTCTAGATAGGCTATTTGGATGGCTTTCTGGTTTGTTGTTTTAGAATACAGTCACTGACATCGATGGGTCTGGCGAGGTCGATCAGATAAATATTGCCGATGTCGGTTGGTTATCGATGTCAGTCAGAAATAGTGCCGATGTCAGTTTAGTTGCCGATATCGGTCACGCGCTCTTCCTTCACGCGTTGGACTATGACTGCTGTGCTTCACTCCTGAGCTATTCCTGACTTTTGCTGCGCGATTCTCCTTGTGCTTCTGCTGTGCAAATCTTTACTAGGCTCTAATACCAGTTTGAATGATCAAAATAGAGCTTTAAAAATCAAGAAAATAAGAAAACAAACAGATTGCTACTACAATTTCTTGAAAATAAGATTTTATTAATCTTCTATTTTCCTTGCTTAAAATGTTGTGCCCAAGGCGTCTATAAATAGATTTGAATCCAAAACTAACTAATTGATTAACTAATCCTTAACTAATCTTCTAACTGCTTAACTAACTAATTGTTAACTACTTGAACTAACTGATCTCTAACTGTCAGTTAACTGTTGTGCATGCATGCGTAGGAGGGAGGTGGAACAAGCAGTTAAGTTGTGGATGGAGAAATTATCTCCAGTTCATTTTTAGTTTTCTAACACCTTTAGAGCCACTTAATAAGATTTATAAGTCGAAAATGAAATGAGTTCATAGTTTTGAGTTTGTATATTTTTGTACAGCCAAATATCATGATCAAAATTTATTCTTTGACCGGCTGCATGCAATAAGATGCTCTAATTAGATTACTTTGAATTTGGTTACTTTAGTTACACATAATTATAAATGTTGTAAGAAGTTTTTATGATTATTTTATGTTGTCCTTTCCATTTTGATTTGTAGAAGGATGTACCCTACTGAATAAACAAGAAACAAAATAGCATCCCAAGGCCCATTACAAAGAAATTTCAAAAAGATTTGGAGTTCATCCCAACATATAAAACTTTGACCAAAAGTAAATACCATTTTGATGATGACCAGTCCTCAATTCAAATACCATTAATTTGCTACTGATCATCTTTTATATTCAACCATGTAAACCAACTACAGAGAATGATAAAAGCAAATGTTGCTTCTCTTTGGATCAAATTTTGAATCTGGACCTTCAATGGTCAAATCATTGAACTGCTTCAAAACTACAGGACAATGAACGTGGTTCAAAACTACAGGATAGTTTTCCAGGATTTGGTTTCCCCTCATGCAAGGAAATCCAATACTGAAAACCTTAATTATACAATATAATTAAGCTAATGAGGTTTTAGAACTATTCGAGTGTCTGATTACAATAGTTAATTGTTTTGTATGATTTAAAATTAATTTATGAATATTAGATATTTTATTAATTAAGTCGATTGGATCAATTATTAAAAAAATGAATTAAATTTAATTATGAATAAATGTGGGATGATAGTAAATAGTTAAAGCTATTAAATAAAAGTTAAAAGTAAGTTATATTAATTATGATTAGTATTGATTAATTTAATCTAAATAGTTTAAATATATTTATTTGAAATGTTGAAATGGATATATTTTGAGGTATTTATTTTTTATTTGATATATAGTTTTATTCATTGAAGGGTTTTATATAGATTAAAGATTCTATCAATTTCTTTACATTAATTCTATTGATTGGTGATATATGATTTCAATTTAAGTATATTATTGTGTTGGACTCTAAAAAATATTTTCTATGAAATAAAGGTCTCAACTAAGTTGTATGTTTCTTTGATATTGTGATTTTTTTATCTTTTTGGGAAAGGAAACAACCAAATAGATGTTAAATTTAAGATAAAACTTTTTATAGATATAATTTTTTGTTGAGGTTAATTTATAATAACGTAATTATTGTTAATAAACAATAATAAGTCAATAGTTGTTTGGTATATTATTGTTATTATGCATACCAAAAATATATGGAGTGATTGTTTTAGTTAGTTGATTAGTAGGTTGGTTATTTCTGTGAGTATTTATAAGAATCTCGAGATCCTCATATATAGGCTATTTACTTCTTATATAAGTGTTTTGTAACCATCCGAATAATATATAGAGACAGTGAGAATATTATTATGTTTGAAATATATTTTGTTTAATTTATCTTTCTCTGTTACATAAACTTTGATTTATACCAATATCTGGGATCAAAGTGAGTCAATGGCTTGTTAAATTTATCAAAGGGCAAATTCGCTACTAGCTCTGCATTGCGCATGTGAATGAGAATTTTAGTATACGTTAAGGTAGTGTGCAACCATATCAATTGATGATCCTTGAGTATGCAATAGTCATGTTGCATTATATGTATTGAAGGACCATATTAATGTATGGATCCTTGATCAAACTTGGCGAACTGATATTTCAAAGTGATACGCTTTGACTGAGAGCTGCATTTTCTATTAACTTTCACATCTTGACTGGGCATAGGAGGCTAGACCTGGACGATTTGTGTTGAAGCTATCTCATGGAGATACCAATTAAAGGAATTTAAATATCAATTTGAGCATTAAATCTCTATGCATATTGGTATTGAATGGTGAGTGAAGATCTACGAAAAAAAATATTTGAGTCTACGGTGCATTTCTACTCGATTCTATCGCACATTTTTTTGGTTCTTACACTCGAAGCTCAGATTCACGAGCTCATACAATGAAAACCTCCAAGTTGTAAGAGATTCATGCATGAAAATATTAATACATTTAATTTTGCATATTTTACATTTGGAGATTTAATAAGAAGCGCAGATATTGTATTCATTACTCTGTGGTCTAATTAGATATATCATGGAACCCATGTATTTTTGTAATCCAAAGGTGTTCTGGCAGTTTCATCCACGTTTCTTTACTAATGTTTGGTAATATCTTTGTTGTGTCTTATGAAAAGACAACTATCATATCCACCCATTGCATTGGGATTATTGAAACCACATAGTGTGGGTAAGAATAATCTCATCCACTGAGTTTATTCAAAAATCCCATCAAGTCTACCTGCAGGTGTAATTAAAGTTCCATGTGAGTTAGGTATTATTGTCCCTTTTGAGTTTAGTCAAAGTTTATATTCGTAGTATTGTCATTTTTTAAAAGATATAGTTTTTGTTAAGTATAATTGGTCCATTTTGGCATAGATTATATAGAAAATTCATATCATACACCTTCAGTCTTTAGTCAAAAATATTTGTAATTAGTAGTTTCTTAAATAAGAGTCAAGCTATTTCCATTCAATCTAGTGTCATCGTAAATACCTCTCATTATATGGAGTCATCAAAAGTTCAAAAGTATTGATAGTTGAGTCATTTTCTCAAGAGTCCTATTTTTATGTCAGAGTTTAGAGTCAATGTCTTTTTGGGTCCATTATCAATAATTGTAAAATATAAAAAAATATTTATTCTATAGAAGTATTTTCACTGATACAGGACATCCACATTGTAGGGGGGATTTCTCCTTTAACATGCAATTGAACTTCACTATCCATCTAGTTATCTGAGCTAAGTTAAATGAAGGATGGAGGAAATGGAGGCTAGAGGTTTCATAGCCTCTCATTAGGTACTAACAAGAAGGCCACTTCTACCTTAGTGGCAAATTTACTTTTCATTTGTGTGTTTGATTTCAGTTGTTTGAAATAAGAACAAATGATGAATGCATATTCACGTTTATCATAAGTGAACTGAATATTCATATGTAACTTCTATGAAATGTTATAATGATGAGAGCTAGTAATTATACTTCACATCGTGATATGGTTTCTGGTAAGCTACTTGTAAAACCATTGTTATGTGGTTTGTGGTTAGCCACTTGTAAAACCATTATTTTGTGGTTTATAGTAAGCCACTTATAAAACCATTATTTTTAGTTGTTGGTCAATTATTTATAAAACCATATATAAGGTTTGTGATTTTCCTGTGAAAATCACTGAATCATGAGTACAGGTGCAGATATGGGAGAGTTGTGATTCAGAAAAAATAGGAAAAACCTTTCAAAGGCCATAACTTTTGACTTGTAACTCTATTTGAGCTCTTCCACATGCCAAAACGACCGTATCAAAAAGTTTAATTCTGCCTTAAGCCTCTCTATCTACTTAGATTTGATTTCAATATTTTTTAGAGGCCAAACGTGATCATCTGAGGATCTAAAATTAATGTTTAATGATTTTTTCAATAATTTTTTTATTTTTTAAAATTATATATTTTTAGAACTAGAAGTCAACTTCAGTTGAATTTTATTTCATAGGCTAATTTTATAATTTAGGTTATTTCAAAAAAAAATTAGAGCCACACATGCTTGCATGCAAAACTTACTATAAATAACCGCTGTTAAAAATAGATATTTTTTTAAATTTTTAAATTTTTGCATGTCAACTCTAAATTCTGAGTTGAGGCTTATTTAAACATAGTTTGGGTTTGTAATTATTTCAAAAAATTAATACGAATCAATTTTGAGTATTATTTCAAGATCTTGGCCTATTGGTAATTTTCTTATTCTTGATAGTTTTTGAGTTTATTATCTGGTATAAGAGCAAGTTTGAATCTTAGAGGAGTAAAGAATGATGAGAGGACGAGCAGGTGTTGCACAGATAAACTAGACTATACAAGAGCTACAGATGTAAGTTCAACAATTAGTATAGGTTATCACCAATTAGTGGAGAAGATAGGGTGGTGATAAGGAAGACATAGATCGTGATGAAGAAGTTCAGCAAAAAGAACATCAAAAGCAACAACCATCAATGAAAAAGAGAATGGTTCAGGACTTAGAAGGAAGAAATGAAAAAATCAAGATTGATGTTCCAGATTATGGAGGCAGTTTAAAACTAGAAGAGCTGATAGATTGGATGAATAACATGGAGAAGCTCTTTAAGTGGAAGACTATGAGAGAAGACAAGAAGGTAAAGTTTACATGTACAAAATTGAAAGGTCATGTAATGATTTAGTGGGATCACCTACAAAAAGAGATATAAAGAAAAGGTAAAGAGAAGATGATTTCATGGAAAATGATGGAGAAAAAATTGAGAGATAAATTTTTTCCTATGGATTATGCACAAACATTATAATGAAGATTTTAGAATTTGAGGCAAAAAGATCACAGTATACAAGAGTATACAAATGAATCGTATAAGCTTTTCATACGAGTAGAGCATGATGAAACAGAAGAGCAGATGATTGTAAGGTATGTAAATGATTTTAAAAAAATTATTCAAGATGAATTAAGCATACATAGAATACTTAACATGGAGGAGGCTTATCAATTAGCTTTGAAGGCAAAAGACAAAAAATAGACAAAATTTCAAAAGGACATCTATTAGTCTAAAAAGAGGTGGATCCCATCTAATAAGGGGATGAAGTGGGTTTAATACCACCAGAGGTGGCTTTAATGTTAATAAAAGTGAATCATCACATGGTTCAGAAAGGCAAGATGATAATAGGCAAGGGTTTCAATACCAATAATGAGAAAAATGATTTGTAAGAGGATGAGATTATGGTGGTGCTAGAGGATGGTTTTAAAATTATTGTAGATCTTATGTCTATTATAGATTTAGAGAAGAAGGGCATAGAGCGTTTGAGTGTCCACACTATCAAGATCAAGAAAAAATGCAAGAAGATCACCCAAGAGTAAATCTAGTTGAGGCTGAAATAAAAGAGCAAAATACTAAAGTTGCACTAGCTAATATTGAAAAGAATACCATGATGAGAAGAACCATGATCACTCCAAGGAAAGATCAAGTGTAGAATAAAGAAGGTGGTGATGCATGGTTGTGATCAAATATTTTTTGAACAAGATGTACTCGGGTGGAAAGGCATGCAAAGTAATTATAGATGGTGGTAGTTGTGAAAATATAGTTTCTAAAGAAATAATTGAAAAACTAAATCTGCAATGTGAAAAGCATCCTAACCCTTATCAAATTTTATGTTTTAAGAAAGGAAATGAGGTTACAGTAGATAAAAGGTGTTTAATCATGTTTTCCATTGGAAAAACCTATAATGATGCAATATGGTGTGATGTTATTTCGATGGATGCATGTCATGTGTTATTGAGGAGACCATGGCAATTTGATAGGGAAGTATTTCATGATGGAGCAAAGAACACATACACTTTTTGGAAAGGTGGTACAAAGGTAGTTTTTTTACCTCTTAAAGAGGAAGAGAAGATAGAAAGCATGCTCTATACTAAATAATTTATCTAAGATATGAAGGTAGCAGGTTGTTATGCACTAGTAGTAAAGAATAAAGGAACAAAAATGGTGCCAATACCAACAAAAGTAGCAAGAGTGTTGAAAGAATATGTAGATGTTATCCCTATTGAATTACTAGATGGTTTACCATCGAAGAGAGATATTCAAAATCACATTGATTTAATTCTAAGATTAACTCTACCTAATCAAGCAGCTTTTAGGATGAGTCCAATAGAACATGCAAAATTAAATAAATAGGTTATTGAATTGCTAAGGAAGAAAGTGATAAGAGAAAGTATGCATCCATGTGCAACACCGACATTGCTAACTTTAAATAAAGATGGAAGATGGAGAATGTGTGTGGATAGAAGAGCATTTACTAAAATTGCAATAAAGTATAGGTTTCTTATACCATGTTTAGATGATATGATAGATGTGCTTGCAAGAGTAAAATATTTTACCAAGATTGATCTAAGAAGTGGTTATTATCATATTCAAATTCATGAAGGAGATGAATGGAAAACTACATTCAGTATTAGGGATGGCTTATATGAGTGGATGGTGATGCCATTCAGATTATCTAATGCACCTAGCACATTTATGAGGGTGATGAATACAGTGTTACGAGAATATATTGGTAAGTTTGTGGTTGTTTATTTTGATGATATTTTGATACTCAGTAAGACTAAATAAGAAAACTTACAACATTTGAGAATGGCAATGGATTTTTCAAGAAATGAGAAGTATGCAAATTTGAAGAAGTGCAGGTTTATGCAGAATAGTTTAGTATTTTTATGATTTGCAATTTTAACAGATTGTGTGAAAATAGATGACAAAAGATAAAGGGAGTGGCCTATTTCAAAAAGCATTATAAAGATAAGAAGTTTCCATGGTTTAACAACTTTTTATAGAAAGTTTATAAAAAAATTTAGCAGTATTGTGGCACTAATAACAAATTGCATGAGAGGGAAAGAATTTGCATGGACTAGAGCAGTCATAGAAATCTTTAAATTTTTTAAGAAAAAGACTACAAAAAGACCAATTTTAGCATTATCATATTTTAACAAAGTGTTTGATGTTGATTGTGATGCTTTGTTTGTGGGAATTAGTGTTGTGTTGAGTCAAGAAGGAAAGTCAATAGCATATTTCAGTGAGAAATTGAATGAGGTAAGAACAAAGAATTCTAATTATGATGTTCAATTTTATGTAATTGTATAGGAATTAAGACATTGGGGGCATTATCTAGTGCCTAAAGATTTTATACTATTTACAGATCATTAAGCTTTGAAGTATGTGAATACACAAAAGAAGTTGAATAGTAGGAATGCAAAGTTGGTTTCTTTCTTGTAGGGATATACTTTTATGTTGAAACATAAATTAGGAAAATAAAATCAAGTAGCTAATGCACTGAGTAGGAAGGTAGCGTTATTAACTACTATGGTGAGTGAAGTAGTTAGATTTGAAGCTATCAAAGAATTATATGATACTAATCCATATTTTGGAAAGATAGTTGGGCAGTGCAAGATTCCATTAATAAGTAAAATAGATGCTATTCATGATGAGTATCTTATACAGGAAGGTTATCTCTTCAAAGGAAAATAGTTATGCATTCTAGTTGAGTCTCTACAAGATAATATAAAACGAGAATTACATAGTGGTGGTTTGGTTGGACATTTTGGTAAGACAAAGACAATAAATTTGGTAGAGGAAAAGTATTTTTGGCCAAAGATGAAGATAAATGTGACAAGGTATGTTTCAAGGTACAGAATATGTCAGGTGGCTAAAGGACATACATAAAATCTTAGACTTTACATGTCATTACCAGTTTCAAGAGGACCATGGACAGATTTGAGTATGAACTTTGTGTTGGGATTGTCAAACACACAGAGAGGTAAAGATTCAATTTTTGTTATTATAGATAGATTTTATAAAATGGTTTATTTTATTGCATGTAATAAATCCAATGATGCCACTAGGGTTGGCAAATTATTTTTTATGTATATTGTGAGATTGCATGGTGTCCCAAAAATTATTACTCTAGATAAGGACATGAAATTTCTAAGTCATTTTTAGAGGACTTTGTGGAAGAATATGGGTACTAATCTACAATTTAGTAGTGCATATCACCCACAAATAGATGGATAGACAGATGTTGTGCATAGGATCTTGGGAAATTTATTAAGATGCATAGTGGGAGAGATGCCAAAGCAATGGGACGTGGCTTTACCACAAGCTCAGTTTGCATATAACAATTTAGTAAATAGATCAACAAGAAAGTCACATTTACAATTTTTTTATGGGAAAAATCTTATAGGTATTTTATATTTGGTAGAATTGCCAATTACATATTGAATTAGTGATGATGCAGAAGTGTTTGCAGAGCATATGCAGCAGTTGCAAGGAGTAAGAAGAAATTTTTAGGAAAGTAATGAGAAATATAAAACAATAGTAGATGTCAAAAGAAACTCTAAGGTATTTGAAGAAGGAGATTTAGTAATGGTTTACTTGAGGAAAGAGATATTTTCAAAAGGCAAATACAATAAGTTAAATTACAATAAAATTGGACCATGTAGAATTGTGAAAAAAATCAATGATAATGCATATGAAGTAAGTTTACCATAGAATTTTGATATATCTCCAGTATTTAATGTTTTATATTTATATGAATTCCATGGAGAATATGGTGAAGATTAAGAAGTAAATAGGTAGCATCAAGTTCCAGAGAAGAAAGAAAAATAGCACAGATTTTAGATATGAAGACAATGAGCACAAGACAAGGGAATTATAATAGGTATTTGGTGAAGTGGGAAGGATTGCATAAATAAGACAACACTTGGATTATAAAATGGGAGCTGAAGAAGATTGATAAGAAAAAATAGCAGCAGTACAATCAGGGCAACTTGCAGGAGCTAAGTTGTTTTCAACCAAAGGAGAATGATGCAGAAAAAATAGGCTAACCTTTCGGAGGCCATAACTTTTGACTTGTAACTCTATTTGAGCTCTTCCACACACCAAAATGACCACATCAAAAATTTGATTCTTCTCCAATTTGTTATATTCACTTAGATTTAATTTTAATATTTTTTAGAGGTCAAATCTGATCATTTGAGGGTTAAAAATTAATGTTTAATGTTTTTTTTGGAAATTTTTCATTTTTAGAAATTGTCTATTTTTATAAATGGAAGTCAACTTCAGTTGAATTTAATTCCATAAGCTAATTTTATTATTTATATTATTTTACAAAATATGTAAAGTTACACGTGCTTACATGTGAAACTTACTATAAATAGCGGCTGCTAAAAATAGGCATTTTTTTTAGATTTTTAGATATTTTGAATTTTTGCATGTCAACACTAAATTCTGAGTTGAGGATTATTTAAGAATGGTTTGAGTTTTTAATTATTTCAAGCAATCAATACGAATCAATTCTGAGTATTGTTTCAAAATCTTGGCCTATTAGTAATTTTTTTATTTTTGATAGTTTATACAAATCAATTTTGAGTATTATTTCAAGATCTTGGCCTATTAGTAATTTTATTATTCTTGATAGTTTTTGGGTTCATTAAGTTGTTTTCCCCATGTTTATATTAAGGGGGTGTAGACTAGGTGCTAATAATGTTCACAAGGGGGTGAATGTTGAGGTATGTTCCCATTATTAATTTGTAATAATATAATTATTATTAAAAAATAGTAATATGATAATAGTTGTTTGGTATATTATTGTTATTATACATAAAAAATAATATACGAGGTGATTTTTTTTAGCTAGATGGTTAGTAAGTTGATTATTTGTGAGGATTTATAGGGATCTCGAGATCCCCATCTATATGCTTTGCATTTCTTATATAAGTTCCTTGTAACCATTTGAAAAATATATGTAGACAGTGAGAATATTATTAAGTTTGAAATATATTTTGTTTAATTTGGCTTACTCTATTACGTAAACTCTTATTTATATCAATATATTTGACATTAAAATCCACCACCACCCCTCAACTATGATTTTAAGTTACATCATTAAGAGCCTTGGGAATGCAGTGAGGGATCATTATTATCATGCATCCCCCTACTACTTGAATTGTAATAAGGGGGAGAGGATGACACAATCACCACCACTTTTATCCACTTCCTCCTCATTTAATTTCTATGTGCAAGGTTGAAGTGGCTAGCCAATATAGCCATCCAATATTACATTTTAAAAGCATTTATATACATATGGGGATGGAAGCTTGTTTAATTTCATTTTATATTTTTATTATGATAATTAATTTTTTTGGAATGTTTCCCTCTTATATATTATTCAACCAAAAAGGTTTTCCAAATTCAATATTTATGCATCAAGATTCCATACAACATTTTTCATACCCATCTATAATTTTGATAGATTAGAGAAAACAAGGCTCACACATTTTCAAGAGGATATTCAACATATAAGATACATATTAAATGAAAAATGAGCTTCATAAAATAAAAGTGCTACAAAATAGACTCACATCTTCATCAAGTATTTTATCAGATGTTGTTTTGGATAAGGTATTTAGATATGAATGAGAAAGTGAGGACTAATAAAGGTTTCATCAACTTTTCTAAAATATTATAAATGCACATCCAATAACTGATGATTGATAGTTACTAACGAGAAGAACGGATGTTCCATTAGATATAACACCACCAAGTAATAATTTGACAATAATATTAATTTATTCCTAACAAATAATAATGTGCATCACCATATCAAAAGGAAATTGCATTAATGAAAACAATTGATTGCACATAACATTACAATAAAAATAGGGATTACCAATCCATTAGATGCCAGAATGATGAACTTGATGTGGAGTTATTAATTGCTAAGGATACAAGAGTGACACTGATGTCCTGTCTATGAATACAAATAGGACTTGTAAATGGAACTCTAAGATATATTTGAAGTATAATATTCAAACTTGTAAGGGTCCCATCAAAACCACCAACATATGTTTTTTGTGGAATTTGACTATTACTTCATAATGCCATTTGAGGATGCATCTCCACATACAATTCTAATTACAATAATATAAATGGGACACATGTGCTAACTACCCATATGATTGGTTTGGGCATTAATAATACGTAAATCATAGGCGTTGAATATTCCCAAAATAATAATTTATATTAGACAAAAAGAGAAAATAAACTTAACATTTGTAATTGTAGCTCATATAAAGTCCTTGAAAGGACTCATAATTTCATCTTTTTTAAATGACTAATTTTAATTTAAAACCCACTTATCATATGTCTTAACACTTAACATACCTATAATTTATATAGGACTTACAAAAAGACAATGTTTAATATTTGTTTATATATCACATGTTAGCTCATTACATGGATTGAGGTTATTACCTCCTTTCATAAGAAGACATACCTTGTTGGTACATCGAAGTGGTCAATAATTAATCACTTTCATAGTTAGCTCATTTTAGTTTTTATTTATATTATCTTGTGGAAAGCCAATGAAAATATATTTTTCTATAGCTAAACTCACTAGCAACCTAATCACATGCCCATTCACATATGATTGTTTTATGAGATTGAAGTGTGTAAAAGTAGTGGCTATAAAAAGGAGGAATAAAAAATACTTTAATTATTGGTGGAAAAAATGTGTACATGAGTGAGGGTATTATAAATATTTTTTAACAATAAATTTATATCATCTATTGATCATAATATCTCTAGATTTAAAACCTAGTAATTCATAATGGGTTCGAAAACCCAAATTGGATGTGAAGTGGATGTTAATGGGCCATCCACCATGGACTAGTCTTTGAGAAAGTAGTTAAGTAAGAGAAAATTTTGAAATCACTTGTTGAGGTTAGAGAAAAATTCAAAAAGAAGCTTGGAATATCAAAGATAACCTTGAAGAAAAAGAACTAGAAATGGAACATGAATTCCAAGAATAGATTCAATAGTCAAAATGCAAGGTTTAGTAATGCATCAAGAGACAAGAAACCTAGAAGTGGTTTCAAAGATGAATTCAAGGGAGGCAATTGATCTAAGAGGAAGGGGAGACTTGGTGGATGCTTTACATGTGGAGGAGATAATTATGCTAAGGACTATCCTCGATGAAAGATAGATGGTAGAAATAAAAATTCGTCCACCTCTACTTCACAATAGGGAACCTTTTAGTTGTGAATTCAGGTAGCAGTTAACAATCATCAAGCTAAATTCTAAGTCTTTCCTATTGAAGTATAATTTATTTTTTTTGGGCATCCTATTTCTATTTTGACAGATATAGGAGCCACTAAATGTTTTATCTCACCTATAATGCTAAATAAATTATCTAAGGAAACTGGTTTTATGACAAATTATTGGTTGTTGAGAAGTGTTATCATTGATGTCAAGATTGATGTCATGGATGTCAAAGGTGAATAGAGATAGTTGATAGAGTATATTTAGCAATAACTAGGTGCATGGAAGAATTGTCATGAGTGAGGTCATTCATGAAATAAAAAGTGTTTCCATGAGTTATTATGCTAGGATAGTGATCAATTTTTTGGCTATGAGAGAGAGTGTAATCATGATGAATGAGGTTTATATCAAGTATTTATTTTGAGACTAGTGTCTAGATAAGCATGGCTAGACTGGCAATGTGTGTTGTGACAAGCTTATAAGCATTGAAGGTATGTAGTGTTTTCATGAAAGAGAAAGATATAGGTCAAATTGTCTTATATCTACTTGGTTGATGTTGTGTTAATGTCATGACATGGAAGGAACATGTCAAGGCATCTAGGTGTCTTATAAAGCCTAGTCTTGACCTTGTGAGAAAGAATGTTTAGTTATCATGATGAACTGAGTGAGATTAGGGATATGAGAATTTATTTGGCATTGTATGGGATTGTGAGTTAGGTTTATAATCCTTTATAAGTATTTTAAGGTAAGTATTTGAGGACAAGTGCTTAAGTATCCTAAACATAGTCATGTCATGAAGAGGCATATGCATGGTGAGCATGAAGTTGTATGTGCAAAGATATGACATTATTTGAGGAGCATGTAAGGCATGTGAACAAGGCATAGAGGCATCAAGGATATTTTCAAGGTGATTATACAAGGCTATCTATTTTTGTAACTCGATCAGTCCTAGACCTTGCTTGGCCTAATGAGATATCATGATCTATTATCAAGGCATGCGAAGGTTGGATGGTAGTGTTTTAATAATTAGATAGGTTTTATGGCATGAGAGTAAGATGCTAAGCATGTGATTAAGGTTTTGAGATCAAGGTCAAGATGTATGAAGTTTAGTTTCAATTCTTAGTATGATTTGCAAATCAAGGACTAGAGAGCAAAGAGAGAGAACATGGCCTAATAAGGTATCAGGATCAATTTCAAAAGTAGGTGTGAGTAGGTTAGCATTTAAAAAGGTGATTCAATATTTTTAAATATTATTCATGAAATCTAAGGTCAAATTTTGAAGGATAGGGCATGAAAATACATTATAAGGTCTCTCAAGTACACAAAATGAATGGTTCTCTACCTAAAAAGGTATTTCTTGTGCCTATTAGCTCATCAAACCTCTACATGGGAACCTAATCTATTCATTATTGATGTGAAATGTTCTTATATCAAATTTATAGGCATTAGTTCTTAGATTGAGGTGTTATGCATTATGAACAATCATTAACATTATAGATAGGTTTAAACCCTAATAAGGACTTGATGATGAAGATGTTGATCAAAAGTGCTCATAATCAATTGTTATGCTTAAGTAAACTATTGGATCTTGTATTGGACTCTCTGAGGTACCTCCAAATGGTGGTGGTTAGAGAGAGGAGAGAGAAAATGTGAATATATAGGCTTGTTTTTTAAGAAGTTATTATAACTGTCAAACACTATGTTGGATAAAGATTAGAAATTGATGAAGGTTGAAGATTTAGACTCATAGTTAATGTCCCTATTGGTTTATGTATTGGTTATGGTGATTAAATTTTCCAAATTTGTGATCCAAGTTGGTCTATCGCTAACATTCCTAATAAAGAACAACAACAAAAACCTAGGCCACAATGAGAAGGTGAATTGGTGTGTGTTTTCAAGGTAGAATGATGGATAAAAGTGCATGAAGATGTTGTTTGGGACTGGTATTTCATATTCATTTGTAGTAGATATATTGGAAGTCATGTATAGTGATGAAAATAATGAAGTCAAAATGGTTTATCTTATTCTGGTATGACTATGAGAAGAGAGGTCTATATATTGGCCTATATGTCTAATATTTGCCATTAGACCTTAATTTTTTTGTGTTTAAATATGTTATTAATGTATTTGAGGATAATATTCATGCATCATGATTATTTTAATGTTTCTACATAGGTTTTGAAATTTAAAGTGACTATGACTAGTCTTTGAGGAACACTAGTAGTTCTAAGTAAGCAAGGTACAATGATGAGTTTGAGGATCTATGCCTGAGTTGAAGTATCTAATGCATATGGTGTTATTTTTTTGTGACTTTAAATTCCTATTAATTCTTTTTAAAATCTTTTAATTCAATGTAATAGGTTTAAAATTTGAATCCAAAATGGCTTGTCTAGTTCAAGCAAGACTGTGTGTAGTAAGGCCAAAAGATGGGTCTGCAAGACCAATTTTTAACCTTTGACCCTAATATTTTTGTATTAGATAGTGTTCTAGAGATTTAAAAGGATATTTTGAAAGTATCAATAATCACGGGAATTTTTATTTCAGGTATTGAAGATCAATTTGTTCATGACTAGCTTTGAGAGTGTTCTAATAGTTCTGAGTGGGTTATTTGCATATAAGTGTTTGAGTTGCCCTTAGTTGTGAAGTCTAAATTACATGGTGAAGTTACTGAGGTCATGGATTTTTTTTTCATGTGATTTATTTTCATGTTTTTTTGAATAAATTATGTACATGCTTCAGTTTTGTTTGATAGACTTTCTATAGGTTCATAGGCATAATGTGAATAGTACTAATGGTGTGCTTCTAGTGGTGGTTGGAGCTAGAAAGTGTCATGTAACTAAGAAGATATTAGTTGGGGTTTATCTAATTAGTATATGAATTTTTATTTCCATTTGTTTAGTTTTAAATTTTTCCAAGGAAATCAAAGGGTAACATGTACTAATGAAGACCTAATTGAATTAGTTCTCCATAAGGCCTAAAGAATGATTTGGTTTATTTGAGATATGGATGACCTAATGTAATGATTGATTCATGTTTGTGGCATGAAATAAGGCCTATTATGTGAAAATAATAAGTTTGAAAGTGTGTGTGTCTAATGAAGAGGTGTATGAGCAAGAGCTTGGTATAAGAACAGTGCCTAATAGGCCTAATTAAGTAGTTTGGTAATGAGTGAGTGGAAGAAAAGGATATAACACTTTGAAAAGCTGAAGTAGGTATTTGATACCATCAAAATAGTGTATATAAACTATAATGAATATATAATAGGCATACTATAGATGAATATCAAGGTCATATGACCTAATCTATCTTGAAGAGACCTAGTTGAGCAAAGGAGCCTAGAAGGCAGTTTGAGAGGTGTAAAAGAGAGAAAAGACCTGAAAATGGTGATCATCATATATTGTATGAGGAACAAGGTCTATTGAGTTTTATAAATTAAATTAGGTGGCTGAGTTGGTTCTGAGCATCTAAGGGGTTGATGCTTCCTTGCAAGTGGGTACTTGTTAAATCATAGTTAAGTGGGTGCTTGGATAGTTGGGGTTGGTGTTCCATGTGGAGTTAGTGATTCACTAAATCTTGGTTTTTGTCTTATAGTAATATATTACATTTTAAAATATCATTGAGTTTTCTTCCCCTTGAGGGTTTCCCACATATATGATGTGTTATCTTGTTTCATGCTCTTGTATGGTTGATTATGCTTGCTAGATCTATGTACTTTTATGAATGGCTCATGAATGTTAAGTTGAATTTAATGAATTTTTTTGAATATTGATTCACCCCCATCTTATTTATTTTTCTTCCAATAATTGATATCATATCTTGGTCCTTTGAAGCAGGTCTAATAGCTTGAAGGTGATCCTAAGAAGCACAAGCATGGATTGTGATGATGACACTATTTATCATGATGGAAATGAAGATATTTTTAGTTCACAAGCTAGGTATATAAGAGTGAGGTTGAATAATTCATATGAGGTAATTAATACTAGTTTTATTGATGATGATAATGACTGTGTTGATCATATTGGTGATGGATTTATATTCTTGGCTAAAGAAGCAAGTTACTCCAAGGAAGAAGACATGTATGAAGAAGAAGTCTACTATGACAGTGAAGAAGGAGAAGTTTAAGTAAATATTGGAACTAATCTCATAAGTACTCTAGATTATTTTAAACATCGAAATAAGAGTAAGCATGAGTTGAGATCTATGGTCAAGGATCTTAAGGAATAAACATGTACCTTGAATAGTGACCGGGTCCACGAAACCAAAAGGGATGATAAGATCATCAAGGATATCAAGAATTAGTTTGAAGATGTCAATACAAAGTTTAGATCAAAATAATTTGAGTATGATCAGTTGAAGATAGAGATAGATTCTTTGAAATTCAGGCATGTGCAGTTCATAGACCAGATGAGCAAGATGAAGCCCTGTGAGAAGTTTGAAAATAGAACTGAGGCTCTAGATGACATTTTGAGTAATCAAAAGTCTACCAATGATAAGGAAGATATTTATTTTAAAGTAGATCAAAAGGAGAATAATAAGAATGCTAATGTGAACAAGAAGGTCAACCTCAAGAACAAAATAAAGATAAACTCTGTTAGATAGACTAATGCCACGAGGTATTTTAATGTTTTCAATGGTTATTGTTTTGCTTGTTATAAATTTGGTCATAGAAAAAGTTGCATAGAAAAAGTTATTTTAGAATGATTTCAAGGAATGAGTTATCATGGGACCATGGCAGGAGTAATCAATCAAGGGGTATGTATGGAAATGTTTGTTATAGTTGTCACAATATGGGACATATTGAAAAATTCTATCCTAATGGAGTTAGGAGACCCTCAAGGCTTAACAATGTATATGGAACTTATAGAGTTCATCATAAGATTCAAAAAATGGTATGGATGCCAAATAAATTCAAGACTAATCATATTGAGTCCAATGGTCAAAATGGATTATTTGATAAGATAGAGCAAGGATCAGAAGTGAAGGAATGTTAGGAACACTTGTTATTTGCATGTGTTGACAAGATAGTTAAAGAGAAGAAGAAGGATGACAAGGTGGATGAGTTTAATTCTAAAATCAAGCCTAAATATATTCTAAGGAGGGACTATCAGTCTCATGATTACAAGATAGCTAAAGAAAGTGATTTGGAGATCTAGGAATCTCTTGAATTCATGGATTTTTAAGAACCCTATGAAAAGGAGTGACTCTATTAAGCCTCATGGAGACACTCATCTATCTATACAATCATGATGTTGAAGTCAAATAAGGATTCATCTTGAGAGGATTATAGGTTTTCTATATTGCAAGTTCATGAGGAACCATGGTATGGAATGCAAAAGTCTGTGCATAATTCACTTTCAGATTTCTTTTTGCATTGTTGTGAGTAGTTTGAGAGTTCAGGGAGTTTGATAACTCTGAGGTTTGAATCTAGTAGGCAACATGATGATAGATCTAAATTTGATATCACGTATCTAAGGCCAAAGTGTAGTCAATTGGTATATGAGAGGTGTGAAATGCAGAGAAGGTATACAGAGTCATGAAGACAAGTTGGAGATTATGGCTAGATCTGAGAGCATGGTGGACATTTATGAAGCTTGAACATAAAAATGAATATGGATATCATTTATCTTTGTGGTATTGAGGTGCATAAAGGAAGGTTAGTGGTCTTGTATATCTGAGTCCATTTGAAAAATATATATGTCAGATAAGAAAAAGTGGGATAAGCCTAGTAATTTTGATCTATATCAGTCATATCAAGGACAAGGTTAGTAGTCTTGTGTATCTAAATTTATTTAAAAGAGTTATGCATGGATTAATCGGGATCATATTCCTATAATGTTTCATATTTTGTGTGTTGAGATTTTATTATAAGAAGGTCTAATTCCAGATGAAATTTTATGGAAGACCCCTTGTCATTAATGTCAAAGGGGGAGAAAAACTAGAATTGGGGAGATGAAAATGATCATGTTACAGTATGTTTTCCATTAATGGCAAAAGGGGAGTTTGTTGAGAAGTGTTTTCATTGGTGTCAAGATGTCAAGATTGATGTCATGGATGCCAAAGGTGAATAGAGACAGTTGGCAGAGTGTAGTTGGCAATAACTAGGTACATGGAAGAATTGTCATGAGTGAGGTCATTCATGAAAGAAAGAGTGTTTCAATGATTTCTTATGAAATCATAGTGAGTTTTATTTCTATGAGAGAGAGAGTGTAATCATTATGAATGAGGTTGATTTTAGTTATTTATTTTGAGACTAGTGTGTAGATGAGCCAGGATAGATTGACAGTGTATGTTGAGACAAGATTATGAGCATTAAAGGTGTGTAGTGTTGCCATGAAAGAGAAAGGTATAGGTAAAAGTTCCTTATATCTACTTGTTTGATGTTGTGTTAAGTTCATGACATGGAAGGAATAGATCAAGGCATCAAAGTGTCTTGTAAATCCTAGTCTAGACCTTGTGAGAAGGTATGTGAAGGTAGAATGATGAAGTGAGTGAGCTTAGTTATGTGATAAGTTATTTTGCATTATATGGTATTATGAGTTAGGTATAAAATCCTTTAGAATTTTTTTAAGGTAGGTCTTTGAGGACAAGTGGTTAAGTAGCCTAAGCATAATCACGTCATGAATAAACATGTACATGATGAGCATGAAGATATATGTGTATAGGTATGACATTGTTTGAGGAGCATGTAAGGCATGTGAGAAATGTGTAGAGGCATCAAAGAGAGTTTCAAAGTGAGTCTATAGGGATAAGACTTTTAGTCTGAGTTTGTAACCAGACTAGTCCTAGACCCTGCCTAGCCTAATGAGATATCATGAGCTATTATCAAGGCATGTGAAGGATGTATGGTAGTGTTTTAAGCATGAGATAGGTTTTATTGAATGATATTGAGATGATAAACATGTTATTAAGGTTCTGAGATAAATACTAATAGGTATGAAGGTCAGTTTCAAATCCTAGTATGGTTTGTAGATCAAGGACTAGAGAGCAAAGAGAGAGAGAAAATGTCCTAATGAGGTATTAGGATCAATTTTTAAGGCAAGTTTGAGTCAGTGAGAATTGAGAAAGGTGAGTCAATTTTTTTTATCTTATTCATAAAATCTGAGGTCAAATTTTTTAGGATAAAACATGAAAATGTGTTCTAAGTTTTCTCAAGTGCATAGAATGAAGGGTTCTCTACCTAAGAAGGTTTTTCTTATGATCATTACCTTGTCAAACCTCTACATGGGAAGATAAGATATTCATGGTATAATGGTAAGGGTCTTATCTAAAATTTATTGGCATTATTTTTTTTATTGAGGTGATATTCTTTATGACCAAACATTAACATTGTAGACAAGTTTAAACCCTCTACAAACCCTAAGAAGGACTTGATGATGAAGATGTTGATCAAAATATCCCAAAATATATTTTTAGTCTTAAGTAAAATATTGGATCTTGTATTATAAAAAATTTATTTTAACTGTCAGAAATTGTATTTGATAGAGTTTGAAAATTGATGGTTGATTATTTAGACTCATATTTAATGTCATTGGTGGTGTTTGGATTGGTTTTAGTGCTTAAATTTTTCAAATTTGTGATCCAAGTTGGCCAATCGCTAATAGGCCTAATAAAGAAGAATAATAAAAACCTAGGCAGTAGTGAGAAGGTGAATTGGAGTGTGTTTTCAAGGTAGACTGAAGGATAAAAGTGAAAGAAGATGTTTTTTGGGACTGATGTGTCATATTAATCTTTTTATATAGCTTTAAATTCAATTATAGTGATGAAAACATTGAAATTAAAATGGCTTATCTGGTTCTGGTGTGACTATGAGAAGAGAGGTCTAGAGATTGGCATGTATGTCTAATATTTTCCATTAGAAATTATTGTTTTTGTGTTTGAATATGTTATAAAGGTCTCTAAATATCATATTAATGTATAAGGAGGATTTTAATGTGTCTACACAGGTGTTATAATTCAATGTCATCATGACTAGGCTTTGAGGAAACTGGTAGTTCTAAGTAAGCGAGGTCTAGTGATAAGTTTAAGGCTTTATGTTATGAGTTGAAGTATCTAATGTAGATGGTGTTCTTTTTTTTTCTTTTTCTTTTTTTTTTTTTTTTCTTTTTTTTTTTTCTTTTTTTTGTGACTTTAAATTCATTTTAATGATTTTTAAATCTTTGAAAAGTTAAAGCCAAAATGGCTTGTCTGGTTCAAGCAAGACTATGTGTAGTAAGGCCAAAATATGGGTCTACAAGACCAATATTTGACATTAGGCCCTGTGATTTTTACATTGGAGAGTGTTATAGAGATATAAAATTATATTTTTAAATTATTATTTATCATGGTAAGTGTTCTTTCATGTGTTGAATATCAAGTAGTTCATGACTAGCTTGTAGAGTGTTCTGACAGTTCTGAGTGGGTTATTTGTAGAGAAGTGACTTTAAAGTCATTTTAATGATTTTTAAATCTTTGAAAAGTTAAAGCCAAAATGGCTTGTCTGGTTCAAGCAAGACTATGTGTAGTAAGGCCAAAATATGGGTCTACAAGACCAATATTTGAGATTAGGCCCTGTGATTTTTATATTGGAGAGTGTTATAGAGATATAAAATTATATTTTTAAATTATTATTTATCATGGTAAGTGTTCTTTCATGTGTTGAATATCAAGTAGTTCATGACTAGCTTGTAGAGTGTTCTGACAGTTCTGAGTGGGTTATTTGCAGAGAAGTGTTTGAGTCCTTTTGCCCTGAGTTGTGAAGTATAAATTACATGGTGAAGTTTTTGAGTTAATGTAATTTATTTTCATGTGATTTATTGTCATGTTTTTTTGACTAAATTGTGTACATTCTTTAGTTTTGCTTGACACATTTTCTATAGGTTCATAGGGCTAATGTGAACAGTATTAATGGTGTGCTTCAAGTGGTGGTTGGAGATAGAAAGTGTCATGAAACTACAAAGATATTAGTGGGAGTATATTTTATTGGTACATTAAGTCTTCCTACCATGTTTATATTTTTAAAAAATTCAAAATATATCAAAGGGTAACATGTACTAATGAAGGCCTAATTGAATTAGGTCTCCTTAAGGCCTAAAAAAGGATTTGGTCTATTTAATATATGTCCACATAATGTAATGATTGATTCATGTTTTTGGCATGAAATAAGTCCTATTTTGTGCAAATTATAAGTTGGAAAGTGTGTGTGGCTGACCAAGAGGTGTATGAGCAAGAGCCTAGTATAAGAACAAGGCCTAATAGGCCTAATTGAGTAGTTAGGTAATGAGTGAGTGGAAACAAAAGATATAGCACATTGAAGAGCTGAAGGAGGTATTGTATACCATTATAAGGGTGCATAAAATTTATTATGAATATGTAATAAGGGTTTTGTAGATAAATATCAATGTCATATGACCTAATCTATCTTGAAGAGACCTAGTTGAGCGAATGAGCCTAAAAGGCAATTTGAGAGGGATAGAAGAGACAGAAGAGTTAAAGAAAGTGATCATAATATGTTATATGAGTAAAAATCTCTAATTAAGGTGATCAATGTAATAAGGTAGCTGAGTTGGTGCTGAGTCATCTAGGGGGTTGGTGCCTCCTTGTAAGTGGGTCATTGCTAAAGCCTAGTTAAGTGGGTGCTTGGCTAGTTGGGGTTGGTG
>JARHVA010002282.1:2027500-2037500 GCA_037957365.1 Torreya grandis | reverse complement strand
TATGCAAATGTTTCCCCTACTCCAACACCCTGCATACCATATTTGAGTTCATGTTTGAAACGCTGGATCACAGATGGGGGCATATGAGCAATCTCAGTCCAAAATAAATTGTTCTTGGATTTAAAATGAAGCTCCCATATAATAATATCTTTCAAACAATCAGGTCTGTAGAGATTAATCTGAGCTTGAGACTGGAAAGGAGTATTATGCAAGTCTCCCACGAACAGCGCCGATTTCCCACAAGCAACAGGTTGTGACCATGACATGCAAGGCACATGTCCCTCCAATGGTAGCTGAAGCCACAGATTTTGTTGGGGCAGAGGAGAAGATACAAATCTCATGGCTGACAAATTATCACTATCCTTACCTTGTTAATTTTCGCTTTGGGTGTTGTACACCATAATCCCTTTGGGATGCGCTGTCACGGAGAAAATGAAATAGTTAGAAATAACCATATCAGAATATCTTTTTAGCCAAATATTACCGGGAAGGACCAGAGTTTTCTTCCATGTTCTTTGAGAAGAGTCATAGATATTGATGCTTTGTCCTTTTCCATCGTTTCCATTGTTTCCATAGCCCACGACAATCACTTTGTAGCACTCCCTGTTAGACTCAACCGATTCCTTACCCAAACCCACAATCTCTCCGCTGTATCAGATCCACCGGCCCTTGCATTAATGGTAGTTTCAACAACCATTAAAAATAGACCAGAGGCTGATCCACGATAAGAAAGCGTGCTTCCATTTACTGTGCTTGGAGGCAATGGAGATGGCAAAGTAGTCCATGTCCCTCTGGAGAAGAAAAATGCCAAATTAGGATGCTTTTCTTCATCATCTATTTGACAAAAGACAAAGTATGGATCTCTACCAGAGGAAAATGCCAAATTAACCTTATACATTTCTTCATCGTTCATTTGACACAAGACCAACAACGGATCTCTAACAGAGGAACGGGTCCATAAATTTAAAAATCTGTTAGAAGATAACAAACTATTCCATCCTTGAGAGACCATACAGCTTTGGTATACTTTGTATGCTGGAAGCCAAGACAATATTTTTTCCAATACATGTTGTGGCACTACTGATAATTTAGACAAATTCTCTCTTTCTGCCACCATTTTCATTGTCACCTCTGCTTCCTGCAATTCAAATGAGTGCTCCATATTGTTGGCGAATTATTTTTGTTATAAAACAATTCTCTCCCAACTCAATTTATAGGGCTCTAAGAAAATCATTATCTCCATGTATAGGGAGTAGGGTGTGAGGCATATAAGGATTTTGGCATTTTTATGTATAGGGAATTGGATATTTCGGAGTGTAGGGATTAGGGTCCTGGTATATAGAGAATTAAGTGTTTTGGTGTATAGAGAATTAGATATTTTTATATATAAAAAATTAATTATTTCAGTATATAGAGAATAAGACATAAAATTTATAAAGAATTGTGTATTTTTTAATATAAAAATTAAGGTATCACATGTGGACATTTTTCTATATAAAAATTAAGGTACCATGTAGTTTTATATATTTATATTTCTAAATATGTAATGAGTGATTTTATATATTTTTTTAAAAATAAAAATATTACATAAATTTATTTTATAGTAGGCATTTTTATAATAAATATTTTAAAAAAAATTGTAAATCATTTTTTAACCTCACTAAGATTTACATATCACCTTTATGTGACAATGACCTTTACCAAACTATGGTGATAGTTTTTAAATATTATTTTCATAGATTTTATTAATAATTTTCATTTTATTATTATTTTTTAAAAATTTTATCAATAATTTTAGTTTTAAAATATTTAATTTCATTAAAAGTAAATTTTACATTATTATTATTTTTTTAATTTTTATTAATAATTTTAATTTTAAAATATTTTATTATGAGTAAAATTTACCAATTATAAATAATAATAAGCCAAGTTTTAATAAAATTTTAAATAAAGTTATATTTCAATTTTATCATTGATTTTTATAAAAAAATATTTATAATAATATTTTAATATCATTTAAAATATATTGGACTTTAAAAGTTATTTAAATAAAGGTTTAGCCACCATAAATGACAAATCAAAATTTTGTGAATGTATTTAATTTTTTTAGTAAAACTTTAGATAAATTTATAATTTATTTTTATCATTAAATATAAATTTATTAAAAATATATATTTTATAAATATGGGATTCAATCTAAACATGTGATAATAATCCATGCGAGTTTGGGGGGCTTTACTTACAATTATGTTAATAGAATTGCTTGTGATTTTTGGTGGATCTTTTTTGCTTTGAAATCATCACTAATATACAAGTGTGAAATTGTTGGAGTGTTAAATTGTGAAGTCATTGAAGAATGTCTTTATTAATTCTTTTAAGACACTCAAAGATTAAGGAGAATAAATATTATAATGTATTGTTTTAACAAGTATTATGCCACTAAGAGTTGCATGAGTCTATATTATCTGATGGATATTGGAGAGAGACAATTGGCATTATTATCTATATTTTGAATAGAGGATAGATAAGGATCAATGGTAAAAAGACTCCTTATGAATTATGGAAGGGCAGACCTACAAATATAAAACACTTTAGAGTGTTTGAGAGCAAATGTTTCACCAAAAGAGATGATGAAAACTTGGGTAAGTTTGATTCCAAATCTGATGAAGACATATTCTTAGGATACTCATTAATGAGCTCAACCTATAGATGTTATAACAAGAGACTACAACATATAGTGGAAAGTACCAATGTAAAGATTGATGAAATAAGGAAATCTCACTCATAGTCAAATAATAATTTAGATAATTTGGACTTCAAGAATGATGAGGAGACTATAGAGAGTCATGAGGAAGAAGAAAAAGTTGAAGAGAGACAGGACTCAAAAGGACTTTCAAGACAAATTAAAAGAGGTCATTCTGAATCTGAAATCATTGGCAACAAGAATGCAAGTATGCAAATAAGGAGAAAATTGGTAAGTAATCTAAATCAATAGAATTTTTCTCTATTATCCAAGATCGAACCTAAGATTCCTATAGAAGTAAGAAAAGATAAGTTTTGGATAAGTGCTATGAATGAGGATTTACGTCAAATAGAAAAGAATGAGACCTGAAAACTAGTTCCTAGGCTTAAAGACAAAAATTTCATTAGGAACAAGGCTAGATTGGTATGCAAGATATATGCATAGGTTGAAGGGGTAGACTTTCAGGGGACCTTTGCACTAGTAATAAGATTGGAGGCAATAAAATTATTTTTATCTTATGCAGGATTCAAAGGATTCAAGGTATACTAGATGGATGTCAAATCGACCTTTTTGAATGTGAATTTAGAAGAAGAAGTGTACATTAAACAACCTGAAGGGTTCTCACTAATAGATAACAAAGACTATGTTTTTAGATTGAAAAAGGCTCTCTATAGTTTAAATCAAACTCTTAGAGATTGGCATATTAGGTTAGACGAGTATCTATTAGATCAAGGATGCAAAAAAAGAAATACAAACAACAATCTATACATAAAGACATAAGATGACCATTAGCTGATAGTAGTTATTTATGTGGATGACATCATCTTTGGTGGAGATAATGAGAACATGAAAAACACCTTTGCAAAGGTAATGAAGAAAGAGTTTGAGATTTCCATGCTAAGAGAACTATCATTCTTTCTAGGGTTGCAAATCACTCAATGTGAAAAAGGTATATTCATCTCACAAGCCAAGTAAATAAAAGAGATTTTGAAAAAGTTTGAGATGGAGGATTGTAAGGTAGTTAGTACACCCATGATAATAAGATGCAAGTTGAGCAAGGAAGATGAGTCTTCAAAGGTCAATCAAATGTCATATAGGTCAATGAATGGAAGTTTGTTGTATACCACTGCCTCTAAACATGACATCATGAAAGGAATTAGTCTTGTGGGAAGATTCCAAGCATATCCAAAAGAGAATCATCTGCAAGTAGTCAAAAGGATACTCAAGTGTCTCAAGGGGACTGTAGAGTATGGATTGTGTTATCCAAGAAGTAAGGAGTTTAATTTGATAGTCTACATAGATGCAGATTAGGAAAGAAGTATAGATGATAAGAAGAGTACCAGTGGAGGAGATTTCTTCCTAGGAGGGTGCCTAGTGTCATGGATAAGCAAGAAGTAACAATCAATAGCTTTATCCACTTATGAGGCTGAGTACATTGCAATAACTTTATGTTTCACATAGGTCTTATGGATGAAATAGACCCTAAAAAATTATGAGGTTGAATATGATGGCCCTAGCCCTATCTATTATGCCAATACAAGTGTTATAAGTGTTTCAAAGAACCCTATCATACACTCAAGAACCAAACACATTCCCATTAGGTATCATTTTTTTAGAGAATAGGTAAATGAACAATGTGTCAAACTTGAATATGTTTCTACATAGGATCAAATTGTAGATATCCAAACCAAACCACTACCAAAGGTAACTTTTAAACACTTAAGACAAGAATTGGGTGTAATTCCTATCCATAGAAATCATTGAAATGGTCAAGTAGTAAGGGAGAGATACTCATATGAATTACCTCCAAAAATAAGTGACCCTTTTTATCTATTGTTAAACAAGAAGCATGGTGGATGCTTAGTTTAAGGGGAATCTTTTTAGGTTATTGACTAAGATTAATCTATGTTAAAGTGATCTTGTAATCTGAGTTCATTCTAAAAGAGATGATAGCTGTGGAAGACATTTTTAATTTATGTCAAAGGGGGAGAAAGATTATAATGTAAGAAAGAAAAGGCAAGATTAGAAAGGGTGAGAAAAAGCAAGAAGCAAGTCTAAGAGATGATTTTCATCAAAAGTGGTTGACACAGTTTCTTGAGAATGTTTGTCATCAATGACAAAGGGGGATATTATTGAATATTATCATTGATTAAGGAGGAAATTGTTGAGCATTGTCATTGAGTGTTGAGCTTTGATATTTGTATTGTCATTGATGTCAAAGGTTCTTGTGAAGGTGCATGATCAAGTATGATTTGAGGTATGTATATTATAAGCTCCTATGTCAGCAAAGTAAGAGTATTGTTTGAAGAATGTTCTTATGTCAACATGTGAGATATCATTGACATCAACATGAGTGAGTATGGGTAAGTATTTCCAGTGTCAAGTAACTTGCAAAGCTTTATCTAGACCTTGTGAGATGGCATATGCTAGTAGATTGATGAAATAAGTGAGCTCTAAAGAATAAACTATATGCTCTGAAGATCTATATAGGTAGTTCCAAATATGCTCCGAAGATTCTATGAAGATATGAATACTATATAGGTAGTTCCAAATATGCTACGAAGATATGGATACTCCAAAGAATGTTTGATAGTGTTTGAGCATAAGATAGGTTATTTGAGTTTATATATAAGGTGATGAGGGATGATGAGCCACAAAATTATCATGTTTTTATCATCATCTATTATGTTCATCCTTCTTATTTATCATGCTTCTGAATTACTTTCCCTAAGTTTTCATTCTTAGACAACCATATTTTGCAAATAACATTATGTTCTCATAATGTTTGAATAGTTAGAACTTTGTCTTGGAATCAAGTATATATATATATATATATATATATATATATATATATAGGATAATTTTCTCTATAATGTGTTTTAAATATGTTTTAAAGTAATATGTATATATCACGACCATCCTACAAAAAATGGATTTCACCACAAGAACACATCTTATAGCCACTATATGACTAGAGATGTGGACAAACAGAATTCAATTTCTAATTCAACCAAATCCTAGAATCTATAACAACCTTCATGAAGCATAATAAAGAATTGGTTGAAGACTCAATAGCCTCGTTTGTCCAAAAGCAGTATTGGAAGATTCACATGAATGATGACCTTAATGGAAATAACTAATTTCTATTATCTTATAGCCAAATGTTTCTTGGTTTGGAATGTATATTGTTTTGTATTAAATAATCTCCCTTTTGTATATATATATATAGGTAAAAATAGGTTTGATAAGTAGTAGAGATCAATTAGATAAATATATCATAAGCACATTTTGTAAGACAACTATTATTGTAATTTACCTGCAACAATTCTTTGTTGTATTTTGATTAATATGAACAATCATTTTTAGTTCCATTTCATTATTGTAAGAGGAAGAATTAAAGATGGAGTCGGAAGGAAGAAGGTCTCCCTTTAGAAGTCTTGCAGAAAAAATCCAACCCGTTAATTAGTTAAGCATGTTATTTGGTCCATTTACACATTGTGTGTTTTATTTTCAAATTGTGTGATTTCCAGTTTGCATAGAATTGTTTTAAGGAAGCTTCCAAATATAATAGTGTAATCATTTAATTCACAATATTTTATGAGTGTTCAATTCCAGCATTTCATTTCTTACATGATTTTTATCATCTTAGTTTTCAATCAACAGAAGGTCAAATTAGAAGACTGAGTGTATATAGAGATGCCATCCCATCAAGTTTATGTCCTCAAGTTGACATTTAAATGAAAGTATAAGATACAGGTCTATGGTAAATTTTCTTCTTCATTCAGATTAAGATAAGATTATTTTTATTGTAAATTTTTTGTTATTCATTTTTGATATCATTGTTGGGGAAGGGTGTCACCCACTTATAATCTTCAATTTTGATAGTGATTATTTATGGATGTTTATTGTTTTTCTAATTTTTAGATAACATTGTTTATGGATTAAAGATTTCCTTTTCTTATAGTTTAAATTTCCCTTTTGTCAAGTAGAATAGTGAAAATTTTTAAAACCCCCCATATTACTAACCCTCTGTAGGTAGGGTGGGCAAAAACATTAAAAAAAAGTGGTTAGCATATATGCAAAGAGAAGGGGACCATATAGGAATATTTATGCCTAAATCATCAACCATCATTGCAAGATCATAAATTCATCTTATAGCAGCTGAGGACCATGAATAATTTCTTAAATATCACTCACAGTTGTCAATAGAAGAGGTAGAAAAGGAGAAATTTCTGGTTGGGTTAGGTAGCACAAGTTGGAGACTTTGAATAGGTTCATACCCCTAAAAGAGACCCATATGTACCACCCTTGAGAATTCCCACCTTATCAACTCATACTCAATAATCTTAAATTCACTTCCCTCCATCACCAAATTTCTTGTTAAAGAGGCATTCAAGGTGATTCTTGCTCCTAGAAAGAATACCAGGCCAATAGAATCTTCCAATTTAGAAAGACTTTTTATTGAGACATAAGCGAAATCTTTAGAAACCTATAAACCATCCCCATTGTATAAAAATCTATATATTCCTAAGAAAAAAGATAAAGTCTCCATCTTCTACACCCTAAGAAATAGAAGAATTGATAGGAATTTTGGAAAGTGAGTGACAACTTCTGGTCTTCCAACACAAAGAGTATTCATGGAGGATCTTCAGGAAGGAAACACTGCCAATGAGTCCTCTACCTTTGAATTTCCTATCCTTAACCCTGAATGGAATGCACCTATGAAGAATATTCCTCACTCTAGCCTCCTTACTTTTAGGGTAAAAACATTCGAAAGTTCCAGACATATTTCTTTTTGAGTTCGACATCCTATGTCGCAGTTATGATTATAATCAAGACGCTCAGAAACTTAAGTTTTTTCCTACAACACTGAAAGATATAAAACTTGGATGGTTCATGGGACTTGGAAAGGACCCATTTATACATGGGAATAAATGAAGGAGAAGTTTTTGATGAAATACTAAGACTATTGTAGAGGTAAAAACTATAGGAGAGATGACATATTCAGAATGACACAAGTTGATGATGAGTCATTGGAAGAATATATGGAAAGATTTATGTCTAGCTTACAAAATTCCAAATAAACTAAAATGGAGAGAGAATATTTCAAGCTAATATTCATGAAAATAATTAGAGATGATTCTCTAGAGGCACTAGACTTAATGTTTGGTGGTGTTTTTTCTACAATGTCCTTTAATGAACAAATCATTCTATGTACAAACTACTCCATATAAACCAGAAATAAAAGTAGGGGTAGAACCCTTCTTACAAAATATGCAATAGGACTATCTAAATGTGATGTCAATAACCTTGTCTAGGATATGAAGCAAGATATGATTAGCCACCTAACTACTCAACTTCATACATTACATACATGAAGCAAGAAGGAAAGAACTAAAAAAAGTCGTAGCTACCTATTGCCCAGAATGAAGGAAAAAAAGGTAGAATATACATTTCATTCTATGAAAGTTCAGGTAGCCAACATAACTAAGGAGAACCCTAAAATAATGGATCTGCATTCTATACGAGAAGATAAGAACCAAGTGTTTTATTTGGCTCAATGAACATCATCGATGCAAATATTAGGTATGCCATCAAAATCTATGTTTGTAAATTCTCAATTCTAAATAATCCTCAATATGGTTCTTGGATGAATATGCCCAACCAAAATTGTCCCCAAAAAAAATGGCAACTACCCCAGAATCAGTTATGAATGTAATATAATGGACAACAACCTCAACCTAGGCAATTCTAAAACCAGCAATGGATCTCTCCCTCTAATCCATGGGAACAACAATACAGAGGTGATCAATCCTTTCCTCAAAAAATACAACAACCATAATGGTAGACCTTAATGCCAAATAATTATAAACCCACTAGAACCACTCAATTACCCACCCAGCCTATCCCCAACCCTGCTAATAAATTGGTTCAACCAACATAATCCATTGAAATAATGTAATATTCAACATACACCTTGGAAATAAATTAAGTCCAAATTCACTCAAGATGCATTCTTATACAACCCACCTCACCCATAATCATAGAACATTTTGAATAACCCAATTCAATACATAGTAATCCATAACCACCCATAGCCAATCTTGAGCCAAGTCTATCAAAAAATCAAAAAGAATCTGATAATCTTCCTTTTCCAGAGAGATTAGACATCTCGCATCCTAAACCAAAACTCAAATTTGATATCTTAGGATAACTCAAGAATGTATGCATAAAAATTCCACTCTTTAAAGTAATAAAAGATGTTTTTATCTATAGTAAGGTTGTTAGAGAGCTATATTTGAAAAAATTAGGAAGAAAGAAGAAGGATTATAAAATAGTCCAAGTTATTGGCCAACTAGCAGATATTATGTTGGGAAACATAGTTCCCCCAAAATAATTTGCTCTTGGAAGTCATGTAGTCAATGTTTGTATCCATGGCCAACCTATATTTAATACTTTAATTTACTTGGGTGCAACCATCAACATGATGACCATGGAGACCATGCAATAACCTAAAACTTACAACTCTTCATCCAACACCCACCATCCTATAGATGGTTGATAGGTCAACTATTAACCCTAAAGGGATTGTTGAAGACCTAGTTATAATTTTGCATTCTTGGCAATATTCAACAAACTTTATTGTCCTATAGCCAAAAATTAACTTGGGAGGTTATCTTGTCATCCTTGGCTACCCATGGTTGGCCACCACTGATGCTTTTATTGAATGTAGGTTGAGAAAAATGTTAATTTTAAATAGAAATGACACAAAGAAATTGGTTCTTTATCCACTGACACAACCTTTCTATAACTATGGCCCAACACCTTGGATTAATGACTTTAAGGAATCTATCTCCTTGTAAACTATATGCACAAATAACAAGAGTCTAGATTTGCAAGCATAAGAAGAAGAGATTGTCATTACTGGTATCTTGCAAAAAACTTATCGCTAGGACCCTGTAGCCACAAACATGTTGGAATACTTCAGAATATTTTTTCTAAAAATGACCTTGCTAAAACTGCAAGGGATATTTAGACATTCCATCAGTTTTTTCCATATTAATTTAGCTATGTCCCTTTAATCATCAATGTAGAAACCATACTCTATTTAACAAAATAAGTGGATATTCTAACAAGTAAACCTCTCAACATCAGCACTTTTTTAACACCCTAGCAAGAAAGTCAATTACTTACAATGTTGAGAAAGCATACAATAACATTTGCCCATGATTAACATGAAATGAGAGGAATACCCCC